>PVJH01024442.1:0-18513 GCA_004026705.1 Nesogale talazaci
AGCCCCTGCTGTCCGATGCACACCCCCTCACATACACCCCCTCCCCATGTCCCCAAGTCCAACCTGGAGCAATACCTATAGGCAGGGCCACCTCGATCCGATGCCCCTCCTGGGAGTTCTCGGGACTCTGACAGCTCGGGTCACAGGCCTTGAGGACACTTCCCGCAGATATGAGGAACTGGGTGGGGGCGGGGCTCCCTGGCCAGCGAGGGCAGAAGTGGCTCCCCTGCTGCAGGGACTGGCTCTCTCCAGCTCGAAGGGGATCACCGTGACAGCGTGGCTTCAGGAAAGGGGTGGGAGCTGACTGGTCACTGGACCAGGAGGCCTATTTCATCTCTCCAGGGCGGGCTGCATGTGGGTCCCAAGGGAGGCACACTGGCATCTCCTGTCCTGCCCCTCTCTCTGCCCCATAACTTGCCTAGGCCCAGGATGTTCCTGGCCACCCCCAGCTGTGCTATGGTCCATCCTCTGGGTCCCTAGAATAGTGAGAGCTGGTCAGGGGGCAGGGCAGTGGGAAACTGAGTCAGGGTCTTCGGGCCTGGGCCCCTGAAAAGCTCTCAGTCTCTTTGGGGCGAGCAGGGACTCACTGGCAAGGCCCTGGTGCCGGGTCAAAGGCATCTCTGTGCCCAGGATGAAGGACAAACCCTCATCCAGCCCTGGCTCCCCCGTGTCTTTCCTGAAGCCCTGGACAAGCCATGTCTTTTTCCAAGGCGCCATCTCCCATGCTATACACAGAGCTGTCAGTCTGACCTCACAGAGCTGGACACCCGTGTCCCCATGTATGTCATGCAGGCCACATCTGCATGTCATCTCATCACCCTTTGCTAAGGCTGTCCCTTCCTGTGCTGGTGCCAAGGCTTTATCGGGTCCTGACCAGACGGGTTCTTGAGTGCTCCCTCAACACTGGGGGGGGGGGGGGGCAATCCCAGTTACCCAGATGCCCACAATGGCCACACCCCTTCCCAGCCCTGCGCCCTGCAGAGCTCTGAGTCCAGGCCCTGTGTCCTCCTGGTCAGGGTGTGGAACTCTGGGTAGAGGAGAGGCTCTCTTCCTCCGGCAGACCTACGCCCGGGGCTCTGCCAACCTTCTCCTTTGGGTGAGGGCCGGATGCCAACCCAGAGGTGGAGAACTCAAACCTACCAAGAGGCCCCGTGGGGGCAGAACCAGGCCATCTTTGCCCACCAAAAACACAGCCTCGGGGCCTGGGCAGGCAGCTTCAGGCTGTCGGCGGGGGCTGCTCAGGAGGGGGACGTCCCTGTCAGGGCAGCGTGCGCAGAGGGCAGACGTACTCCCTGGGCGACAGCAGGTGCAACCCTGGCCCTGCTCCAGCCAGCTGCACAGCAAGTGGCCCTCACTGGGGACCAGTGGCCCGTCACACAGGGAACGGCCCAGCTCTGCAGGGGGACACGAGACTCCGGGGCCCTGCGGCCTGTCCTCCGGCTGGGCAGCGTCTGGCCACCCTGGCCACGGCCCTCACACACCTTCAGTGCCACGCCTACTCCGTCCCCCAGCCAGAAGCTGGCCACACCCCAGCAGGCCCACCCCCGCACTGGGGAAGGGTCAGGTGCGCTAATGACGTCTGAGGGCAAATCAGTGGAGCTGAAGGCGACACAGTGTGACTTTCGATCACACCCTGACCAGCGGAGAGGAGGCGGCCTTACGGGTAGCAGACTGGCACGGCGGCTGCCCGCGGCAGCCTCCAGTATGAGAACGTGGGCAGCTGTCAGTGGAACCAACCCGACAGCAGCCCTTTCGGTCCTGGCACCTCCAACTACACCCCGAGGGGTCCCTCTGCTCATCCCCACAGTGTCCACCTTCACCCGCTGCTTAGCTTGTTGGCGGTCCTGAGTCTGCCTGCTGTTCCCTGCCTGGCCTCGCGACCTGGCACCAGGACCACAGCTCGAGCAGACCGCAAGGCCTGGCACTCAGGTGCCCCCACAGCCCTGGTCCAAGGCCACCCTGTCCCACGCCCCCAATCCGTCACCCTCTGCATCGAGCTCAATGAGCCAGCCAACCAGCCCTCAACCACTGTGGAGACCTGGAGACCCTGGGTCGCCCTGTCCCAGGCAGTCTTAGCATGCCCCCAGCCTCCCAGGCAGACACCCCCTCCTGGGGTGGGGAGGCCGTCTCATGGCAGGTCAGCTTCCCTTCCAAAGCATGCGTTGGCGCCCAGGGGTCTCCAAGATGCCCCCCAGCTGTGGGCAGCACATTCCCAGGTTCTCCGACCACATGCTACAAAAGCACCCGTCAGCCTCCATCTCCTCCCTACTGCACCTTGCGGCCACCGCCTGGCATGGCGCCTGCTTGTCCACCGTCTTCCCGATGGGCATGGCCGGGCGGGTGGGCACATGGTCTTGCTCGCAGCTGACCGCCAGGCCCTCGAGCCAGACGCGCAGAAAGCCATTTGTGGATATATGAACGGGCAGCCGTCTTGAGAGGTCAACAACGTGACATCCTGCTGTTACTCTCAGCATAGGATGCCCGTCTTCCACGGTGCCCCTGCGGCTCCGCCGGCCTCTCCCCAGTCCTTCCCCAGAGAGCCTCCCCCCCAGGTAGGGGGTGGGCAGAGGCGGTCTGAGTCCAGCTCACCTGTCAGGTAGGGAGAGGGCTGGCTGGCCGGGGCTCAGGTCGGAGGTTCACGTCTCGGGGGAGAGGCACCTCCGCCCCTTCCATCCTCAGACCTGGCCCTACTCAGACCTCGGAGACCGCCCCACTGCCACTTCCGGCTGCACTACTCTGATCAACACTGCTGGGGAGCCCTCGCCCACACAGGGGAAGTGAAAACTCTCAGGCCTTCCCACTCTGCCCCAGCACGGCCCCTGGAGCCCCCCCACCCCACCCCCCTGCCAGGAAGCAGAGACGACCACTGCCACCCCTAGGCAGAGGCTGACCGCACGCTCCCGTCTGCCTAGACCTTCCGGGGCTCCCCACTACCCACAGGGGCTCCACCCTCGACTCTGGCCCCCTAGTCCTCTCCGGTCCCACATCCTCCACTTCCGCTCCCCAAGTCTGTGGTTTCACTCGGAGCGGTTTTCACTCAGTTTTCTCTATACTTCACCCTTCAAGCTCCTATGACGTCTGGCCCCCGGGTGCTCCCTGACTCCAGACTGGGCCAGGGCCTCCTCCGTGCCACAGCCACAGAGCCCTGAGGCTCTCGGGGCGAGCACTCCCTCTCCACGACCCCTTCAGTCCCCTGAGGGGGAGCTCCCTTAAAGCAGGACCGGGTCTGAGTCCCCTGGGAAACCCACCCAGTGACGGCTGATAATGAAATGGATTATGTCCCAACCTCACCCAATGGGAACCGCTAGCCCAGAGAGCAAGGGCTAGTCCGCCTTGCATTACTCCTGGTGGTCACCCCAGGACCAGCCCCCCCAGCCAGCCCCAGCCCTGCCTCCTCCCAGCATGCCACACCTCCCAGCCTGCTCCATCAGCTGTTTAGAATCTCCCCTTCCTGCCTGCAGAGGGCGAAAGTGAGCCCCAGGGAGGAGCCTGACCCCCGGCAGGGTCACACAGCAAAGCAGGGCCAGACCAGGCCCTTGGAAGAACTGGGGGGGGGGGGGGGGGGGGGCGCTGTGTTCCCCCAGGTGAACCAAAAATCCTGGAGCAGTCCCCACCAGCCCAGCCCTGTGATGAGATAGGTGGGGGTTGAGGCCACAGGTGGGAGAAGCAGGTGAGTGTTCCTGAAAAAGAACTCTGAGGGGCTGAGCCCCGGTGGTGTAGTGGTTGTGCGCGGGACTGCGGCCCACTGGGATGGAGGTTCAATTCCAGCTCACAGGAGCAAAGGTTGGGCCTCCTACTCCCACCACCCGAGGGCAGTGATGCATTAAAAAAAAAAAAAAGAACTCTGAGAAGCTCCTGGCTCTGGCTCACCCCAGTGTCAGACTCCTCCTACAGGGGGGAGGGGGAGGGGTGGAAGGCATGGGGGTGGCATTAGGCCTTCAAATGAACCTCTGGGACCTCGTCACCCAACAAAGGAGACCCCACCCAGAGCCATCGTCTCACCTAGAACAGTGTCAGTCTCTACCCGGCCCCTCAGGGATGGCTCTAGTCACTGAACCATGGGTCCTTTGGGACTCAACTGTAGCCCCTTGCTGGTGAAGAGCAGAGAGGAAGTTCCATGGGTGAAGGCCTTGCCCGCTCTCACCTCAAAAGCTGCAGAGCATGGACACCCCAGCCTCAACCCTGCCCCCCACCTGGACATCAAATGCCAACCATGCCCAACAGAGACGGAAGCACGGGTGGATCTGCAAAGATGCACATCTCCCTGTCCTGGGTGGGGAAATGGAGGACAGTTGAGGGGGAAGGGGCTGGTAGACCAGCAAATTCTCCCTGCCGAGGCAGGCCCCCTCCCCACAGGGCAGGCCCTAGGCACACGGGTACAGACGGGCACCAGAGCAGCTGGTCGAATGCCATCAAATACTTGCAGGCTCTTGGTCAAGACCAGGCTCCTGCATGCTAATGGGGACTCAAGCTCAGGACTCTGTCCACCTGAGGGGCCTGCAGCTTGGCTGACCCTTCAAGAGGCTTGGCCGCACCCCCTGCTGGCCCTCTCCACCTGGTTGTCAGCAGGATACGGCACTGCCCTTGTTCTTCATCCAGGCAGCCCCACGACTACCTGGAAATGTAGCCCCTCTCTACCCACCCTGGTATGACAGTGGCCTTTCCTGCTACCACTTAGTCCCTTCCAGGGTCCTCCCTCAGGTTGCCTAAAAGGGAGATAGATGGGTAAAGGTTGCTTGTCAGGCAGGGCGCCCCTGACCACTGGGCGACGGGTCCACCTCACAGCCCGGAGACGCTCCAGGCCTCATGCGCCTGGCACCAGCCTGGCTCAAGTGGGGCTCTGCCTCAACTCAGGGGAGTCCACGGAACCTAGAATTTGGAGACTCTTGGACCGCCAGTGCCCAGAACCTCAGGCTCCGAGTCTGCAGATCCAGCCGCCCAATGGAAGGGGGAGGAGCACGTGGAAATGGGTCAGAGAGGCCTCCTCCCCTCACCTGTCTTGCTTGGCTGGTTCCGGTCCTTTCTGCCCAGGAGGTGCCCCATCCTGCTTCCCCCCTAGAGTTCCAGGGAAAGGAAGCCCCAGGGACAAATGGGCAGCGTTGAAGGTCAGGGGCGGATCCCAGGCTGAGTGTAGGCGACCCGATCCTCCTGGATTAAGGTGAGAGGTGAAGAGGAGAGAAAGGGGGAGGACAGGGAGGGTTGGGGAGGGGGGCGGATTGAGAAGCTGATATCAAGGGCTCAAATGGAAGGAAAATGTTTTGAAAATGATGATGGCAACAGATGTACAAATATGCTTGATACAGTGGGTGGACGGATTGTGGTAAGAATTGCATGAGCCCCCAATAAAGTAATTTTTTATTTTTAAGAAGGGGAGGGCAGGGGCTGAGCCCCGGTGGCGTAGTGGTTGTGCGCGGGACTGCGGCCCACTGGGATGGAGGTTCAATTCCAGCTCACAGGAGCAAAGGCTGGGCCTCCTACTCCTACTACCAGAAGGCAGTGATGCCTTAAAAAAAAAAAAAGAAGGGGGGGGCAGGGGAGTGGCTAAGCCCAAAGCTGTGGTGAGCAAGTTGGCAGGGGTGCCTCTGATGCTGACAGGGGCCATGTGGCAAAAGTCAGCCGGGCCACTGCAACTGTTCCCCTGTCCTGGGACTGTCCACCTCAGCGCTGGCCTGGTCAGCAGGAAGGGCCAGTGGCAAGATTCCAGGTGTGGCCTTGGTCTCTGCCCCAGGAATGGGGCCAGAGGAGCAGCATAACCTGAGTCTCCAGCGCTTTCTCTTATAGCCTCGCCTTTCTTACCTCTTGCCCTAGAAACAAAGGAGATAATGACGAGGAAGATATGCTGCCACATCCCCAGAGAGAGGCCTCTCTGACCACGGACTCCTCCCCTGGCCTCTCTGGCCCTGAGCACTGGACACATAAGCACAGCTGGTCTCTGCTTCTTGGCCTTCTCCTTCCAGAACCACGTGACCCTGGTTTGCTCATTGGGTAGCTGGCACCTCTGTTTTGGGGGCCCCTGAGATGAATGTGCGCCCCCCATGGCCAGGAAGGAATACGCAGAGGCAGGGCTGCTATATTCGTGGGCCCAGGAGGCCCTGTCCAAGCCCCAGGCAAGGGCCTCAGTGCACCCCTGTCCTCCCCACCCCGCCACCCCCAGGGCTCCAACTCCAGCTCTCCCTTTCAGCTGTAGTAGGCACGTCCTTTAGCTTCTACTGACCGCGGTCTCCCCATCAGTGGGGTCTGGGAAACCGCTGCCTTAAACAAAAGGCCAGGGGCAGAGGGCAGAACCAGAACAAGGACCCACGCCGTGCAGGTCTGAGACCAGCAGGTGCTCTTCCTGGGGCTCAGGGCTAGCCGGCAGCTGGGCTTTTTGCAAGCAGGATGCCCTAGCAGGTCCCTCCCACCCACAGCTGGTCACTGGACCAAAGGGCCCCCAGCACCTGCCCTGCCTGCTGCTGGACTTCCTGGGATAGAACCTGGTTCCCATCCATCACTGGGCCCACCCAGGAAGCAAGGTTTGCCCTGTGAAGTAACAGAAATGGAGACTCCTAGCCATGCTGTGTCCTTGGTGAGTCGTCTTGGGCAAACTGTTTGAGCTCTCTGACCATAGTTTCCTCCCTTGTTTAAGGAGAGTGGCCCTGATCTCACGGACTATGACATGAAGTCCGCATGTAGCATGCCGAGTACAGCACCTGGTCTACAGTGCCTGTGCCCCAAAGAAACAGTAGCTCTTGCTACGGCCATTACTGGGCCAGGCCGGCACCCTGAGCTTCGTGGTGGGGTTGCTAACCTCGATGGCAGCAGTTCAAAACCGCCGGGCGCTCTGCTGTGGGAGAAGGACGGAGTTTCTATTCTCATACAGAGTCGGTCTCAGAAACCCACAGGGACGGTTCTACCCTGTCCCACGGGGTCACCAGGAGAGGGCGGTGAGAATGAGATTGCTATTAAGTAAATATGATGGCTATTGAACCGGTCACTTTCATTTCATATCCCCCTCCCAGACATCCTGACGGCCGTCCTATCACAGGCAGGCTGCTCCCTGTGGAACTGTGGCCCAAAGGGCACTTCTACCTGGGGGAGGCGTGACCCTCCCCCAACCCCCCGTCCCCACCAGTCAACTGCCTCTGGGCTGGGTCTACTTGGATGAAATAGGGCAGGGGGGTGGATCTCGGGTGCCCGGGCAGGGACAGAGGAAGGTGGACAAGCTGTGCTCTCTGATCAGAGCTGGGGGCATGGGCATGGAGTCTGGGGCTGGCCCTGAGCTTTGGGTGGGGGGCGGGGGGAGCACTTTAAGAAGGGATGTCTACAGATGTCCCCTGCAAGTCCCCCAGCTGTGGAGGCCTCTGGGGTGGCCTCACTTAACCAGAATGCCTCCTTGAAACAGGAAGCGGCTCTCTGTGTGGAATCTGGAGGGGACTGGGGGCAGCCAGGCTGGTGTCCAGCAAGAAAACCAGAGGAGGACAGGGGACAGGTTGTCTGTCCAGGGACTGGGCTGGGCTTGGGCTGCCCTTCCAAGGCTGCCCCTGGGGTCTGCCCTCAACCTAGGTTACCATCACAGTCCGCTCAAAGCTGCCTTGGCCCCCGGTGGGGGGTGGGGAGAGAGCTCCTCAGAGTATGGCCGGGTCAGGTCAGGGGGTGAGGTTAGGCTGGAAGAGAGGGTTATGCAGCCAAACATGGTCCTGACTTCTAAGCTCATTTCTGCCATTTCTTTGTCATGATTTTAGGCAATTTTCGCAGGCTTCTCTGTCCCTCGGTCTCGTCTGTGGAATAGACGCTTACTTCCAGAGTGACAGGAGCAACAGAGCCCCAGTGAATCTGCAGCTCAGAGCTCGGTGTCTGCTCCTGCCGAGACTCAGATCCTGGAGGTGAGCCTCGTGTCAGGAGATGGAGAGACGACACATCGGGAAACACGTCCTCCTGTGCCCTCTCCATTCCCCCCAAAAGGGTGGGCCCTGGGGACTGGGCGAGGCTTTAACGTCAGTCTCCCTGTGTGGCCCTGACTCTTGGCCTCCGTTTCCCCATTTGTGGAAGAGACCTCGGGGCCAAGCAGTCTCTGGCTGCCCATGGTCACACCTCCTCCAGCCTTCCCTCCTGGTTCTTCCCCACGTGTCACCAATGCTACTCCATGCCCCAGCTGCAGCAGCACGGCTGGGAGCAGCGGCGAAGTGGAAGGGCCAGCTGGTGGGAAAGGGGTGCCAGCCCTCAGGGCATCACCTACTCCAGGCCCCTAAGGGTTAAGATCCAGAGCATGGGGGTGGGGGTGGGGGCTGGGGTCAGCACTGGACAGTCGGGCCTGCAGCCCAGGGCCTGTCTCCCCTCCCCCTGCCCTGGGAACAGAGGCCACTTGTTTGGGCAGCAGCGGCCGGCAGACTGGCTTTGAGCTTGCTTGGCCAGAGGAAGAGTGGGGTGGGGAGGACAGAGGGGCCCCGGAGAGTGGAGGGGACTCCCTTCTCTCCAGTCAGCCCCAAGCCTGGTCCAGTACTAGGCCCAGGACTGGGAGGAGCTCGGAACCGAACCCTTCCCTGGATTGTTCCTGCCCTCCCTTCTAAGGCCCACTGCTGAGAGCAAGCTGAAAACTCTGACAGGCCCGATTCACGCCCCTCTTCAGATGCGCTGCCAGAGGTGCGTCACCCATCCTGGGCGCTGGGGGCTCAGGGGGAGATGGGAACTTGCAGTCCCATCGCTGTTGGCAGACACACAGGAATCCCTGGTCCCAGTCGGCTCCGTGGCTCTCCAAAGGTCCTCTCCTCACAGAGAGACCCTTCCTAACGTGTCAAGCTGCAGAGAACGGAGGCTGGCAAGGCATGTGCGCTGTGAGGCAGTCCGCCTCGGAAAAGCCGGAGTCCTAAAGGACTAGACAGAGTGCGGGGGAAGAGGGTGCCAAGAACACCGTGAGGCTTGGTGTGGACAGTAGCATGGCAGGAGGCGGGGACGGGTGTGATGGCAGGGACAAGAGGAGGCATGAATGTTTAACGCCGGGAGCGGGGGGGGGGGGGGGGGGGGGGGGGGGGAACAATCTGAGACCCTGGTGGCCTCAGCCTACCTCCACCTCACCAGTCTTCAGTTCAGGACTCTGCCTGGGACACTCCATCTTCTGGCCTGCTGGACCAGACTCTAGACAAGCATTACCACCTGCTCAGACACACCAGCAAGTCCCTGCCTTTGCCCAAGCTGTGCGGAAGGCTCCCTCCTCTGGAAAGCCGATCTCCTGAGGAATGCCAAGGGCCAAGCCTCCTCCCAGGTCCTGCCAGCATTCTCGGCCCTGGCCCCATCTCTGCGCCTGCTTGTCCTGCCTCACCGCTCTGAGAGCTCCTGTACTGTCCTATCCTGGGTTTGCGGGCTAAGCTCCCCCAGGCGGGGAGCTCTCTGAGCGCAGGCTGTCTTCAGGCTGCCCTGCCTGGTCAAGTCTTATCTCCAATGTCTCCGCCTGTCTGGGCGTCAGGGATGGCTCCTCAGGACTGCGATCAGGGGAGGGGGGTGCGAATGGCAAAGGCCACACACGGTGGTGACAGATCCTGACCAGAGTCCCTCAGCACCAAACACCACCCTGCTATGTGGGGAAGGAACACCCACACAGGCCCGAAGCTGCACACCAAGCCTCTGCAGTCCCAACACCCACTGCCAGCTTGACCTCATTCAGACACACGCTTTCTTCTTTTTCCAGCAACTGGGTCAGGTGGGGGCTCTTGGGAAGCCATGTCCCCATTCAAAAAAACACACAAACCAACAACCTTCCAGCAAGCCCATCGCAATTCCCGGCTACCCTACCAGGCAGAGCAGGGGTGCTCATTGGGTTAAACCTTTATGGACACAAAAAGTCTCATAGGTGGAGGGGCTGGGGGTGGGTGGGGAGGCGGTGGGAAGCGGGGTGGTGGTGTTCCATCTGCCGGCTTTGTGGGGAGCAGCTCAACCCGTAATCCACTATGCCACCGGGGTCCCCCAGGGGCAGCCCCATTACTGGTGAACTGTGGCAGCGACCGGAAGTGGCCTGCCCAAGGTCACCGAAGTCCTGGGCACGGGGTGCAAGGGATCAGTAGAGCTAGAGGGTCTCTGGGTCCAGGAGGCGGGGTCTTCCTTTCGGTGGGGAAAAGCCAGGCGCCCGTGGGCAGGAGGGCTCTGGATGCCACGCCGGGAACCGTCGCGATACGCGCTAGGGATTGGCAGCCCCCCTATCCCTCAGGCTCACCCTCCTCCCCCCCACCCCCGGGCTCTGGCCGACCGCCCCGCCTCCTGCAGGCGGCGCCCACAAACATCACCTGGCTGGGGAGGGGGGGACCAGGTGGGCCCCAGAGGGGCTCCCGCGGAAGCAGGCTCCGAGCGCGGAGTCGCGCGCAGCCTCGGCGTTTCTTTCTGCGGAATGGGGGAGTTCCGGGTCCCACCTGGTGGCAGGGCCGCAGACAGGAGTTCGCGGGCGCCGCACTGACCTGTGGGGAGCGAAGAGTCCGCGCGCGCGGGACCCGGGGTCCCCCAGCCGCCGCCGCCGCCGCCGCCGCACACTCACGCCGCTCCCACCAACTCGCCGCCGCCGCCGCCGCCGGCCCGGGCGCGCCCACCCCGCGGGGCGCTTCCGCCCGCCCCACGTGACGCCCCAGGGAGGGAGGGCGGGGACAGGCGGGGACACGCCCCCTGAGGGCCCGCCCCACGCGAGTCGGTCCCTCCGTCGTCCGGCTGGACGCGGCTTCCTAGCCCCGTCCGTCTCCAAACCCGGTACGCAGATCGGTCCCTGTCTCCTGCGGCTGAGGTCGCCCACTCGCCCCAAGTCCTCCTGCCTTTGCCACCCTGCCCGCCCCGCCTCCCTCCCCCACCTCCAGGTGCAGATCCTCAGCTCCAGGTGGGGCAGCTGGAGGCGGGTCGACCGTGCCCCCCCCCCCCCCCCCCCCCCCCCCCACACACACAAGGGTTTGCCATCTCTCTCCTTGACGCCAAATCTTTCCATAGGTAGGACGGCAGGCAAGATTCCCGCCCAGTCAAAGCACCCAAGACTCAAGGGACAATGTGTGGGCCAGACACGCAGGAACAGCAAGATTCCTGCCAGTCATGAACAGGCATGCAGATGAGCGCCAGCAACGTGGTAGGCATTCCGGGTCTTTCATTTATGGCACCTCTAGTGCCCCCCAAGCCAGACTGTGACTCTTTCGGCTTCTATTTCTCCATGTGCCCATTGGGGATATTTGGAAGCAGATAAGGGGTAGGCGTTTACTCTACAGGGGCAGTGAATTGTTGAATGTGGCCAAAGGCTAACTCCCACCAAAGAACCTTTCTCTGAGTGGGTCTGGTAGGGAGGTGAGGTAAGATACTGATAGAATTCACCTGTGAGTAACTGAGACCAGATTCCCTGGGGTGGTATCCTGCTCTGTGGAAAATGACCCCGGGCTGAGCCCTGGTGGCGTAAGTGGTTGAGTGCGGGACTGTGGCAGGGCTTGGCAGTTCAAATCCAGCAGCGGCTCTCAGGAGCAGCACTGGGTAGTGCCCAGGACCACCAAAGGCAGTGATGCCCCCCCCCCCAAAAAGAAAAAAAATCCCTCTGAGAAACAGGTAGCAGGATCTCATTACCAGCAGGAATGGAGCGTGTCCTCTGGACCCCAGATCCCTGTGCCTGCCTTGAACCTCCTAGATCCGATGGCAGCTACACCATCAGAGGAGCAGCACCAGGAACCAGAACATGGAACAGAGCAATGGGTTTCCCAACCCACGATGCAAGTAAAGCCCAGTGCTTCTGGGCAGGAGGCTGGCTTTTAAAGTGGGGTGCCTCTAGACACAATTCAGGAAGGTGGGTTTGTCAGCCCTCGGAGCTAAAGTTGAATGTCTTGGGGTTGAGGCGTATAGCAAAGTAGTATGGCCTTTGGACATTAATGAGCAGATTCCTTAGTGAACAACTATCCTGAGTTTTTAAGTTCATGAACAGACCTTTTAATCTTGAAGTTTGGCTGTGAGTTCTGTGTAGCCACTTCAGTGGGTACTAGAGCCCAGAGAGGTAGCAAAGAGAATATGAATCCAGATAACATATACCTTGAAATGGAGAAAAGACTCATTAAATTGATTACCCACTCCAGGCCAGACTCAGTGCTGAGCAATTTATTCCTTTTACGGGATTCCTCACTCTTCTGCGAGAAGACAAACGTCAAGCCGGGCTTGACGACAGGTGTCCCTCCGGCTGCAGAGGGCGCCCGGGAGCCACAGACAGCTGCAGGGGATGGGCATCGCCAAGGCCTTAGGTAGCTGCAAACAAGCACCAGGGAGTGGGAGCCCACCCTGTCTGTATGCACCCACCCGACCGGACCGCCTCTAAATGACACGGGGGTGAGCTTGACTCCCAGGATTCTGACGACACAGAGCTGTGCCCCCGCCTCTGCCGAGACCCAGAGACCCCTCCACTTCCCTTCAGAGAGGCCTGGAGAAAGGCCGGCCCCCCTACACTCCGCCGGGTTGGACCAGAGGTCACACGTTGGGACCCTGATCCTGGGACCTACGGCCAGGCTTGCTCCTTTCTGGGCGGCGAAGGAAAAGAACCAAGTCGCCGTGGCAGAGGGCAAAGTGAGCCCACCACGGTGACCCGTGGGCAGGCACCGGGGCAGCCACGACAAACCCCCAAGGTCCGCGCGGGGTGATGGCCAGTGCTCACAGGCGACGGCCAGCGTGTGGGTCGCCAGGCCACGAACGACCCCCTGGGAGGGTGGGGGGGGGGGAAGCAGGCACGGTCTGGAGGCGACAGTGGCTGTGGGATAGTTTATTGGGGCCTTGTTCAAGCCAGGCCGCCCCGCCCACCTGGGTCCGAGCTGAGTGACCCCAGGGGGCGCGGGGAGGGGCTGGGGGAGGGGCGGGTGGGAGGACCTGCCGCGCCTGCTCCCGGGCTCCGCCCCAGGTCCAGTCTGCGTCCCTGCGGGTGGTGGCGGCGCCGGGCTCAGGTGAGCGAGCTGTCGTCGTCGCTGCCTTCGCCTCCCGCCCCGCCCGCGCGCTCCTCGCGGCTCTCGGCCACGGCGCTCTCGTCGATGTTCTCCAGGGAGTCCGCGTGCTGCACCGACAGCTCCGACAGCGTCAGGCTGGGCAGCGGGCTCTGCTCCGGGTGCAGCCACGGCTTGAAGTGCGGCTGGTGCTTCTGCTTCCACTCGGGGTACTTGACGCACGCCTTGTACATCTTCTTCATGGCCTGCGGGCCCGCCACGGGGTGGAAAGGGGGGGCTCGGCTGAGGCGGGGGCGGGGGTCCCCACGACCCCACGCCTGACGGCCTCCAGGGGCTCAGCTAGCTCCCAGCTGCCAAGACCGGGACTCCGCCCCCCCCCGCCCCCACCCCCACGGCCCTAAGCCCACCCCAGCCCTTGTCTCTGGGCCTTCTCCCCCACCCCACCCTTCCTAACCCAGCGTCTCAAGGCCGGCACTCACCTTGGGAGCCAGGAACTGAGAAGACTTATTCACCACCCACTTGGGTAAGGAGCCTGTGGGGGCAGGGCAGTGGGGAGAGAAGCAAGGAGGAGACCTCAGGGACTCAGACCCCAGCACACACACTTCCCCCCTGTTCCCTGGGAGGCTACCCTCGTCGACCCCATCAGAATTCCTTCCTCTTCCCACCACAGACCAGGCAAGCTCCTCCTGCCAGGGTAGCTGTAAGGGAGAAAGCCACAAGGTGCTACCTCCGTGCCCACAAGCTACCTGTGGCTTGAAATCCTGACTCCCAGCTCTGGCCTGTCACCTCCCGCAACTCAGAGACCCACCCCTTCTCGTGACTGACCCCTCCCTGTCCTTGGTCCCCTTCCCCAGGAAGCCTCCCTGACTGCACCGGCCCAGCCCCCTGCCAGCCAGGGCCCAGCTCTTCTTTGTCCTCGGGGAGGTTGCAGCAGGAACTGTGGGCCTGGGGTCACACCCAGGCAGAGATGCTCGGGCCTCCCCTGTCCTCGGTCCATACGTGGCTTCACTCAGTCACTCACTCCCCATTCACTCAATGGCCTCATCAAGCCTGGGCCAGCCCTGGGATTTCCACGGGAACTCACTGGGGGCCGGGAGCCAGTGACTCTCTCTGAAGAATCAGGGCCAGAAGTGACAACCAAGGCAGAGCAGAGGGTAAGGGCTTGTGTGAGCGCGGAGGGGAGGGAAGAGAGCTGAGGGAGAGGCAGCCTGGGCAGGCGGGTGGGTTGGTGTAAGGACCGACTGTGGACTTTTCTCTGAGGGCAGGGGGGAGTAGCAAGGGGAATTCTGAAGCAATCCGAGGAGACAGGTGCTTTACAACACTCCCTTTGGTTGTGGCTGCTGTGGGCAGAAAGGGGGCGAGAGCGTGGGGAGGAACGGATGGTTGGGGAACTGTTGGGGAGGGAGATGAAGTAAGAACTGGTGACTGGACTTGGGAGCTGAGGAGGAGGAGCCCCCTGCGGCCTCCCGGAGCCCAGGAAGAGAGCTGGTCAGAAGGTGAGCCCAAGAAGCCCAGAAGGCACCTGAGAGGAGTGCCCGGGAAGCTGGTGAGAATGTGGACCTTGGACGATGGTCATGGGACTAGCTGCAGCCTCCCCGGGGAGAGAGGCCTGAGTCCTGGAAAACCCCGGGGCTCCAGGATGGGCAAGCAGCCAAGCAGAGAGGGCGAGAGTAGCCAGAGAGTAGGGAGCAAGTCGGAGTGTGGGGTGAGGGGGCCCAAGGAGAGAGCAAGTGAGCGAGCCGGGAGCACTGTGCCTCCGCTCAGCCCACGAGCGCCAACGTTGGCTCAAACGATGCTGGGGACAGAGATGCCTCACCCCCCATAAAAACAGCCCCTGGTAGAAGCCCTCCTGGATCCCTAAGGGATCAAGTCCCAGCCCCTGTGGGACGGGGCAGAGCCCAGGACAGGCTTTCAGGGCCAAGCCCTCACCTTTGGGATCTACCTGGGCCAGGTAGGTGATGACGCAGCTCTTGGGCCCCGTGCTCTGGATGAGGTAGCCCGTCTGGATGGACACAGCTCGGACCAAGTCTTTCCGAGGTGGGTATTTCTGGGGATGGAAGGCACAGGGAGGTAAGACTCGGGCTTCGGGGGAAAGGTGGTATCGTTTGCACACAAGCACACACGGACACGCACACGTGCCGTTGGGTAGCATTGGTTTCAGGCCTTGTCTGATACAGGTGTGAAGGCCCAGGGGGGAACTGGACTTCAGATCACCCTTGTCTTGCTTTCCAGACTTTCCCTGTCCTCCTCGGAGGAGTCTGAGGCTAGGGCAGGGGGTGTGGACACCTGTTCTCCCATTCACCAGCACACATGTGGACACTCAGATATACACACTCACCTTGCCCGGGCCAGCCCGGCCTGCCTGTCAGCTCCCTGTCCACAGAGACCAAGGTGGCCTAAGCCTCAGCCAGGGGACCCTGATTCTCACCTCGGGTTCCTCTTTCCCCTTTCCCAGGACGAGTCAGCCCTCCCACCCCCTTGTCCACAGGGATGGTTCATTCTGCCTGTTCCTCTCCTGACTTGCCTGAGGGTCCCTGCTGGTAACAGAGGGTCCATGCCTGGAGTTCTAGGGAAGTCAGGGTAGCAGCCATGGGCCCCCTCCTCTAGGCTAGACCTGCCAGCTCTGACCCCTACTCCCGTGTTCATCCAGCAGGGAGGGCAGGTCAACTCACAGGATGCTTGACTGAGTAGTTCATAATGATGTAGTCGGCACCCATGGGGAGCCAGGAGCGGAGGGTGATGACGTCACGGTTCTTCAGGGGCTTTGGACACCTCCCTGTGAACGGCAAGGGACGGTGTCAGCCAGACCACGACTCACCTGCTTACAAGGTACCTGGGAGCCCAGAGCTCTGGGCATGGCCCCCAAAGGGGCAGAGAGAGGCGCTGTTGTCCAGCCATCCCTCCTCCAGAGGCCCTTCCTGGCCTTGTGTCTGTGTGACTGCGGGTGTCGAAGACATTGGCAGCAGTGTGCGTGGAGGTGACTGGACTCACGTGAGTACATGTGTGTTTGTGAGTAAACATGTGTCCTGGTGTTGAAGGGTACACAGGAATGTCAGAGAGGATTCTGGGCCCTCCCTGGGGGGGGAAAGCTTCCCCCACACATACAACCCCCTCCCCCGCCTCCCCTTCAGCTCTCCCACTCTCTAAGCAGCGTGGCCGGCCTGTGGAGTGACTGACCACCAGGGCTGATGGAAGGGGCAGGCCCGCCAGGCCAGGAGGGAGGGGCCGGGGACCAAAGTGCATGCTCACTCACAAGAGTAATAGCCCACGTCAGCATTGACTGTCAGGCGGGCGATGTCGAAAGTCTCGATGACGTTGCTGTCCCACTTCTTGCGGTACTCGATGTCGTGTAAGACGTCGTACAGTGTCTCAGCGGGCACATCCCGGCACTCCATCCGGCACTGCAGACAGACACAGGGGTTGCCGCCGGTGTTACACGGGGCCTTGGCCAGGGGACCAGGGACAGAGAGGGGAGCAGGAGAACAGGGGAGGCACAAGGACGCACTTCTTTCCACAAGCCCTGTCCAGCCCCTACCAGAAGAGACTCCCCACTGACTGGACACAAAGCCTGGTGTGGGCAGGAGAGAGGGGCAATGAAAACATTCCTGAACAAGAAAGCGAGCCCACAAATGCCTATATGGGTTACTTCTGTCCTCACCTGGCTGCACTACTTCATCTAGATTTGTTTGTTTCCATTCAACAAACATCTTGGGGTGTTTACTACTTGATACCTGTGCTCTCAAAGAGCTTTGGGAAAACCACCATGTGTGCCTTGTTCAATCTGACCCTCACCACAACCCTGCCAGACAAAAGAGCCAAGCAAGAAAGGAAGGCTCTGAGGGTTAAGTAACTTGCCCAAGGTTGCTCAACTGGGAAGTAGCGGAGCTGGGATTTTACCCAGATCATATGTCTGGAAAGCACGCAGAAGCAGCTTTGTTTCCCCTGGATTTGCGTCCCACAAGACAAAGCTCAGTCAGTGTCCATGTTCTGAGGTGTTTTTGATTGTTGTTGTTGTCTTTTTTCACTTGGGAGCCCAACCTCTCAGTACCTGGACCTGGTTTGTGGTTTACAAAGGTCTCCCAGAATAAGGCATATGACTTCTTGTCTAGGCATGGGGAGATACATACAGTGAAGGGTCTCACTGCTTCTCCTTAGCCCCAGGGAAGGTCTTGGGGCTACTAATAGTTCCAGGATTCTATAAGGGCATGCTATCAACTCTTAGTTGTTCTAGGCACCAATGAACTCAACAGGCCTTATATGTAACTTCAGTTTACAAATAATTACAGAGGACAGAAGACCAAGCTCAATGACACCACATGACTGCCACCAGACAGAGCCAGATGGTGAGACACTTTGCAGGCTACTGACTCCGTTTCTTCTCTGAGCCAAAGTCCTAAGAGTTGGATGGAAGGGCTTGCAGAGGGCAGTAACCAGATCAAAGGGAACCGGAAATGCACACAACAGCTATCAGGGGCATCTTGGGGTCTGATGGGAAAATATGAATATGGTCTGAAAATGTACTGAAGTAAAACGGTGAAAAGAGCAGGTTAAAAATGTAATGCACTGGGGGCTGAGCCCCGGTGGCGCAGTGGTTGTGCACGAGACTGCGGCCACGGGGACGGAGGTTCAATTCCAGCAGTGGGGCTGGGCCTCCTACTCCCACCACCGGAGAGCAGTGATGCCCCCCCCCCCAAAATGTAATGCACTGGAAAGAAAACATAATGCACCATTGAAGAGATCAGGCATCAAAGAACAACAAACCATATCATTGTGTGTCCACCTTCCTGATATGATCACTGAAAACAAACGTGTACATAAGCAAATGTGAAGAAAGCTGATGGTGCCCAGCTATCAAAATTATAGCATCTGGGGTCTTAAAGGCGTGAAGGTAAACAAACAATCTAGCTCAGAAGCAACAAAGCCCACATGGAAGAAGCACACCAATCTCGGAGATCACGAGGTGTCGAAGGGATCAAGTATCAGACATGAAGGAACAGAAAATCAAATCACTGTGAATGAGGGGGAGTGCAGAGTGGGGACTCAAAGCCCCTCTGTAGGCAACTGGACATCCCCTTACAGAAGAGTCATGGGGAGGAGATGAGCCAGTCAGGGTGCAGGGTAACAACAGTGAAACATACAACTGTCCTCTAGTTCTTCAAGGCTTCCTCCTCCCCACTATCATGATCCCAAATCTACCTTATAAATCCAGCTAGACCAGAGGATGTACACTGGCACAGACAGAAACTGGAAACACAGGGAATCCAAGACAGATGATCCCTTCAGGACCAGTGGCGCCGAGAGGGATGATACCGAGAGGGTAGAGGAAGGTGGGGAAGAAAGGAGGAACCGATTACAAGGATCTACATATAACCTCCTCCCTGGGGGACGGACAACAGAAAAGTGGGTGAAGGGAGATGTCAGACAGTGTAAGATATGACAAAATAATAATTTATAAATTATCAAGGGCTTATGAGGGAGGGGTAAGTGGGGAGAGAGAAAATAAGCTGAAACCAAGGGCTCAAGTAGAAAGCAAATATTTTGAAAATGATGGCAACAAATGTACAAATGTGCTCCACACAATGTATGTATGGATGGATTGTGATAAGAGTTGTAT
>PVJH01024442.1:18613-33198 GCA_004026705.1 Nesogale talazaci
GGGGGGGGGGGGGGGGGGGGGGGGGGGGGGGGGGGGGAAAGGCACTTCAAATGCAAATATAAAACATTGCGGGGCTGAGCCCCGGTGGTGGCGTAGTGGTTGTACGCGGGACTGCGGCCCACTGGGCCGGAGGTTCACTTCCAGCAGTGGGGCTGGGCCTCCTACTCCCACCACAGGAGAGCAGTGATGCCCCCCCCCCCAAAAAAAAAATTCCAATTAAAAAAAAAGTAATGCACATGAGCAAATGTGGTGAAGAAAGCTGATGGTGCCCATCTATTAAAAGATATACAGCATCTGGGGTCTCAAAGGTTTGAAGATAAACAAGCAGCCATACAGCTAGCAGAGAAGCAACAAAGCCCACATGGAAGAAGCACACGAGCCTATCAGGTACCAGACATCAGAAGACCCAGAACAAAATCATATTGATGCGAATAGGGGGCGGGGACACCAGAGTAGACAATAAGACACAAGGTTACAAGGAACGAACAAGCCAGCTGGGTTGCAGTGTAGCACCAACAAAACATGCAACTTTCCTCTGTTCTTTAATGCTCCCCTTCCCCCTCTCGTAACCCCAGTTCTACCTTACAAATCCAGCTAGACCAGAGCATGTACACTGGTTCCGGTAGGAGCTCTCAACACATGGAATCCAGGACAGATAAACCCCTCAGGAACAGTAAAGGCAGTAACCATGCCATGAGGGGAAGGAGAAGGTGGGAGCAGAAAGGGGGAACCGATCACAATGACCAATGTATAACTCCCCACCCCCCACCCCCTGGGAATGTGACCACCCATCCCCAGGGGAGTGAACAACAGAAACGTGGGTGAAGGGAGACAGCAGAAGATATAAGATATGAAAATAATAAAAATGTATACATTATCAAGGGTTCTTGAGGGGTGGGAGGAATTGAGCTGATACCAAGGGCTCAAGTAGAAAGAAAATGTTTTGAAAAGGGTGATGGCAACATGTGTATAAATGTACTTGATCTACTTGAAGCGTGAGGGATTGTGATAAGAGCTGTAAGAGCCCCCGATAAAGTGATTTTTAAAGAACAATGCAAAAAAACAAAACCATAATGCACAGTATTATCCCATTTGGAGAGGAAGTGCATTGCAAATGCCGAGGAAAAGATCAGAAAGCACTTGGTAAGGGGTTAACAGTGGCAGGCTCTCAACAGTCAATATGATGGTGCTATTTTCTCTCTGGTCTGCCTGCATTTTCTACCATGTACAGAACTGCCTCTCCATTAAAGAAAAACCTGCAATAAAAAGGGTCCCAGAGGGCTGAGCCCCGGTGGCGTAGTGGTTGTGCGCGGGACTGCGGCCCACTGGGACGGAGGTTCAATTCCAGCAGTGGGGCTGGGCCTCCTACTCCCACCGCCGGAGAGCAGTGATGCCCCCCCCAAAAAACAAAACAAAACAAAACAAAACAAAAAAGGGTCCCAGAGATCCTGAGAGCTGCCCTCACCATGAACCACCCGTGTACCAAGTGCTGCACCCACAGGACCATCTTTCATTCTTCCCGGGTGCTGACTGACGCACGCGCCCGCTCCTCACACTGAGACTGGACTTCTAGGAGAGTCTCTAGCCTCACTTGTGACCCTGAACAAGTCACCCTCTCTCTCTGCTCCTGTGTCCATCTCTACTCCAGCAGAGCATGTGACTAGACCGCCCCCCATCATATACGCCCCTCACCCCTACTCCTGCCTCGTTAAGTCACAGATGCTTTCTCAAGGGGCTTCATGGACATGCTGCCCGGCGAGGGACAATGAGGAGTTGCCTGAAATTATGCAGTGGGGGTCCAGAAGAGGAGGTCACTTCTGCAAGTAGGTTGGGGGTGGGGTGGGGTGGAGATGTTGCTCAGGCTTCGTGGAGAAGCTCAGTCTAGAAGGCAGGGTGTTGGCCAAGAAGCCCTGGCAGAGAGAGAGAGGCAAAGGCATAAAGTGCAACTTGTTGGAAAACAAATATATATATTTTTTGGCATCACTGTCCTCTGGTGATCGTGGGAGCTACCCAGCACTGCTCCTGAGAGCCGCCGCTGGATTTGAACTGCCAAGCCCACGGGCCGCAATCCCGCACTCAACCACTTATGCCACTGGGGCTCGGCCAACAAACACATTCTCCTGGGTGGAGTTTCCATGCCGTGGAGGAACCTAATACACATTCTTCTCACTGAATAACAATTTCACTATCCGGCATTTCCACATTTATAATAATAAAAAAATCTAGGGCAGTGTGAGATATGACATAACTTTATAAGTAATACTTTATAAAATACAGAGGGTTGGTGGGGGCAGGGGCAGAGGGGAAAGGATGGAAAGCTGATATCAAGGGCCCAAGTGGTGGGCTGAGCCCCGTTTGCGTAGTGGTTGTGCGCGGGACTGCAGCCCACTGGGATGGAAGTTCAATTCCAGCTCCACAGGAGCAAAGGCTGGGCCTCCTACTCCCACCACCAGAGGGCAGTGGTGCCCAAAAAAACAAACAAAAAAAAATGGCCCGAATGGAAAAGCAGATATTTGGAGAACAATGATGGCAGCAGACAAGTCATAGTGCTTGGCACAGCATATGTATTTATGTATTGTGAAAAACGATGTACGAACCCCCAATAAAATGATTTTAATAAATTAAATTTTTAAAAATCCATCCTGCGGTTTTGAACGTTCACAATGGGTATCTGGCATTTCCAGTTTACCACGTTGCGAGCAATGCCAGCTGTGAAGCTGTTATTAGGTACCATCTAGCTGGTTCCGACCCACAGTGACTCAATGCACAAGAGAAAGAAACACTCAGTCCCAGCTGTGATGGCTAGGGTTATTTGTCAAGGTGTCTGAGCCCAGATTGTCGGTGGCCTGGCAGCTTTGAAATGATGCAGCCTTCCTCCATCTTCACAGACTGCAGATTCTTGTGTAATAACAGTCTTTAGAACTGACAGTGCAGGGCTGAGCCCCGGTGGCGTAGTGGTTGTGCGCGGGGCTGCTACCCAATGGGACGGAGGCTCAATTCCCGCTCACAGGAGCAAAGGCTGGGCCTCCTACTCCCACCACCAGGGCAGTGATGCCTAAAAAAAATAAATAAATAAAAGAACTGACAGTGCCAATGACGGGAGAGTCGGTGCACTCGAAAGTTCCCTGAGCCTATTGAAGAGACGGTTAAGTCCCGGGCTGAGTCAAACGCTACACTGAGATGAACCCGGAGCATTTTATTGTGTCCCCAAGTAAGGAAGTGCTCAAAGAATACAGGACCCTCACCCACCAGAAACGGAAGCCGGTGTGTGGAGGTCTTCCACTGATAACCAAGTCCTCAACGTTGACGTTGGGCTCTCCCAGCTTTAGCATTGGAAATCTTGTGTGACCACCCTGGACCACTCTGCTGTTGGCCTTGTGAGGTCCAGTGGAGTCCGTGCCGACTCACAGCAACCCTGGGCAGGACGGAGCACCGCCCAGGTGGGGGGCCCAGATCACCGCTGTAGCTACCCTTGCGCTCATGGTCCTGTCCAGCCCTCTCCTTGAGAGTTGTCCCCTTTGTCACTGACCTTAACCTTTACCAGGGAATAGGGCTTTCCTGATAACATGTCCAAAGTACATGAGACGACATCTCCTCCCTCCTCACTTCTAAGGAGCCTGCATACTGTACTGGAAAGACAGATTTTCTCAGTCTGGCAGGCCGTGGTATTTTTAGTATCTACAGCCCTAATGCAAACGCATCGATTCTTCTTCAGTCTCTCTCATACAATGTCCAACTTTCACACGCATCTGGAGTGATTGAAAAGATCATGGCTTGGGTCAGGGGCACCTCAGTCTTCAAAGTGACAAGACGGTAGGACAGATTTTTAACGGCTGTCATTAACGTGACAGGGTGGGCAGTGAGCTGGTTAAGCGAAATGAGGCGATATGTGCCAGGCCGCTAGGAGTGGGAACTGAGTCCAGGGCAGGAAGCTGTGTACGACAGGCTGCACCACAGCCTGGAAACTCAGGTCCAAAGAAACTTCTCTGTGCCTGTGCTCCATTTGGTCACACAAATCTGGGACCAGAGGTACACTTCAGGAAATAATGGTGATAGACATATTCCACTGAAGAAAATGAAACCGAAGTACATATATACAGATATAAATAAATAAAGATTATTTGATGAAGGGCAGTATATTTACATAGCTTCTAAATACCTCCCCTTAAATCCCTCCTTAATTACAAAGGGAGAACTTCATGGAGGAGAATCCTGGCAGGTACCCCCCAGCCCACCCACGTGATTAAGTAACCAAAGTGACCAGCATCAGTCATGAGACACATTACAGCCGGGTATTGCCTGACAGGGTGCAGTGAGAATACATGTATCAAATATGGGCTATTTCTATAAGATGCATAATCTAAAGTTAATCACATTAGGGATCTATAAAAAGTTCATGGAAACTGCTTATTATGAAAAAGATATTAAAAAAAGAAAAAGATATATGCATAGGTTTAACATTTTTTTTTCACCAAAATAAACTCGTACTAAGCAGCTTGTCTGTCTGAAGAGGATTAGTGTGAGGCACCTAAGAAGGCTAGACATCACTTTGAAAAAAGCATGGATAAGAGCAGTACAGACCCTGCTAGAACTGACGCAAGAAGAACCTTCAGGATTACAGCGAAGCCAGGACGGGTGAATGGAGAAATCAATCATGGCCCACAACCCTTCTCCATCCGGGCAAGGCTCCTGCTCACGCTCTCATCCAACAAGCTCCTCCCCCCTCTTTTTTTTTTTTTGCCAGTTTCTATGGGAGCTCATTAGCCATCCACCTTGCGGCCCTGATGTGGTTTCTCCTTTTAGTTCCTTTGGCTGTTTGATCTTGAAAACAGACTGCAAACCAAAGCCTGGCTTCTCCGGTGAATAATGACTGCAGTGACATGATTGCCTAGGGGGAGGCCCCGGTCTTCAGGGATGAATGGAGGACTGGTATTGGTGCTTTTGAAAGAGTCTTGACCTTGATGGACTTTTATGTTTGGAGATAAAGTTTATATTCTCTTTTTAAAAAAAAATTGGGGGGGCTGAGCCCCGGTGGCGTAGTGGTTGTGCGCGGGACTGCGGCCCAATGGGACGGAGGTTCAATTCCAGCAGTGGGGCTGGGCCTCCTACTCCCACCACCGGAGAGCAGTGATGCCCCCCCCCCCAAAAAAAAAAATTGGGGGGGGGCTCATAAAACTCCTATCATGGGGCTGAACCCCGGTGGCATAGTGGTTGTGCGTGGGATTGCGGCCCACTGGGATGGAGGTTCAATTCCAGCTCACAGGAGCAAAGGCTGGGCCTCCTACTCCCACCACCAGAGGGCAGTGATGCCTAAAAAAAAAACTAAAAACTATCATGATCAATACATACAATGGTATGCAGACCACATTTGCACATTTTGTTGCCATCATCAATCTCGAAACATCCTCCTTCTACCAAGGCGCCCAAAGTTTATCTTTTAATTTTTACCTTTTAATCTCGTTTCCCCGTAAACTTTTGGAAGCCCTCTTAAAAGGGGAACAGGAGGCTGAGCCCCGGTGGCGCAGTGGTTGTGCGCGGGACTGCGGCCCACTGGGACGGAGGTTCAATTCCAGCAGTGGGGCTGGGCCTCCTACTCCCACCACCGGAGAGCAGTGATGCCCCCCCCCCCAAAAAAAGGGGGGGAACAGGAAATCGACCCACCCCAAACCAAGGACGTTTTACAAAGTACTTGGCTGTCCCGGTGAACTTTGAAGTTGACAATGGGAGGTCAGACACTCGCTGAGAAAGTCAAGGGCAGACTGGAGGGGCCCAATGAGGCATGAGTCGATGAAGACAAGGAGGAGCGAATGGGTGACCTGAGTGATGGAGGGACGGGAGGGTGAGCAAGGAGGCTGGAGAAGACAGCAGAGGGCAGAATTGGCTTTGTCCGCATCCAAACCATGGCCCAGACATTCCTCACACACGCTCCATCACCCCAAACTTCCGAGGTGAGCCCGTTCATATTCCTGAGCTGCAAGTGAGTTTGAGGCTCAAGAAGTTAAGCAACTTGGCCAATTCATTCTGCACAGAGCAAGGTGGGGGTTGGAAACCAGGTTCGCCTGGATTCTCAGGCACACGTGGGTGTGGCTTGGGGCAAACCGGAACACGTCGTTTGGCACCAGCGTGGTGTCCTGGGCAGGGAGTGTTCGCACAGGCAGGACAATGCGGCTGGAGTCGGATCCAACCAGGGCGGGGAGCCCCTTCCCCCCAGCCAGGCTCAGTGGCCCCGGGGCTGGACGCACACTCTCCACGTGTCCTAAGAGGACGCCTGCCCATCGCTTGCCGGCCTTTTGGCTACCATCAAGTGCAGAAGACGCAGCCGTCAGGGGCCCTGGGCGGGAGTGTTTGCCTCTGGGGCAGCGTGAGGCGTGCGGGGAGCAGAGAGCCACGGGGCAGGTCGTGTGAGCTCAGCGCCCCCGATCTCTGGAGCAGAGAGAAACTTCCAGGGGTTTCCGTGGTGTGGGATTGGTCATGGCCGGGCTGTGGCGCTCGCACCCCGCAGCGGCGGGCCTGGCTCTGGGCCAGGCAGGGAGGCGCCCTGCGTGGGAAATGACATTGTTCCGCGCCCCCGCCCTCCCCCTCACGCCTGCCACGCCAGCCCAGGTAGCGCTGCAAGAGGCCTCCTAGAGGCGGGGTAAGGTAGGGGTGTCACCTGGGAGCAGCCGGCAGGCGGGCCTGTGACGAGAACCCGCAGTCATTGGGTGCCGAGCAAGTCCGTCTCCTGGGCTGGAGAAGGAAGCTTCCCCTGGAGGCGAGCTCCGGGAGCCTGAAAGTCTAGGGACAGAAGCCCGACAGGCTGCCATTTCTCAGCGGCGGGACCCGCCTGTGTCTCCCACCCCTACCTGCCCCCCTTCCTCCAGCCCCCAAGAGCTGTCCAGCTCTCTGTGACTGGCATCAACGACCCCCGTTCTCACACGCCTCGCCCACAGATCCGCAGTGAGAGGGATTGGCCCAGGAAGGCCTTCAGGGGCATCGTCCATTCAGGTCCGGGGTGGGGCCACCCTGGAGTGGGGCCACCCTGAGTCCCAATCCCAGCTCCTCCCCTTCGTGGGCAAGTTAATTCCTCTGGGTCTTGACTTCGTTTAAAAACCAGAGCCCCCAAAAAAGTCTCCCGTGGGAATGCGTGGCTGCGTTAAAGGAGAGAATGTGACCATGTCTAACACAAGGAAAGGCTCACACAACACTGACAACACCAGCTGTTGTGACGACTGATTTGGGGGGGCGGGGGGGGGGGTCAGAAGGGCTGTCCAGACAGCATCAGCATTTCCTCTCCACATCTCTTGCTCACCCATCTCATTCGTCCTGTTCTGAAGTGGGTCTGTACTAAGGGGGTATGTATGGGGGACCAGAGGTGGGCTTGACCGGGGCCCTGGCCGGCAGGAGAAACTTCAAGTGGGGTGGTGGGAAGGAGGAGGCACAAAATCCCAACCAGAGAGGGCGGCTGGGAGAGGAGGAACAGGAAGGGTAGGAGTAGAGGCTCAGGACAAGGAGCTAGACAGGAAAGAGGGAGGAGCGGGGGCATTTCTGGCAGAGGAAGGGTGTGAGTGAAGGCCTGGCCATTGCATACAGAAGGATGCCTAAGAAGGGCACGCTCCACCCCTCCCTGCCTCTCTCCCTCACCCCCACACCCCTGCAGTCCACTGCAGGAGGCAGGGAGGTGGATGGCCACCCTGAGACAGAAGACAGGCCCGCACCACAGGCCTGCGCCCTGGACTTGAGAGACCAAGGCTGTGGTGATAGCAAACACACTACCACATAGACGGAAGCAGGGGGGGGGGGTGCTCAGCCCTCAAGTTAAGACCTCACGCAGCAGGACTGCAAGAACAGCCTTGCCTGTGGGACATGTGGGGCACGTGGACGGCTTGGAATCCAGGAGAGATCTCTCCCACCTTGGAACAATCTCCCACCCGGAGACGATTTCTGTTACCCTCACCTTTCAGATTCCACTGGGGAAACTAGGCCCCAGGAAGGTCCCTGAAACATCCACAGGCTGTCGGCACAGCCTGATGTCTCCCCATGCTGCCTCTCAGCAGTCACTTTGGTAAAGGGAATAACTAACGGTTAAGCAAATACCCTGCCCCGGGGGAGCCCTGTTCCAATCAGGGGAAGAGTTCCTGATTTGTGGTGGGCCACTGAGCCACCCGGAGCCTGCCCACCACCATAGCCTCAGGAACTATTTTCCTGAACTCCCATTTCCCGAACCAACTCCTCATCCTAAGAACGAGACCAGGACCAGGGGCCCACTGAGCTGCCATCCAAGCACATCTTCTAGTTTGCCAGGGGCACCAAACTGGGTCTTTTCCGGACATCCCAACAGATGTTGAAACTGAGATTCAGAGAGGGGCAATCATAGGCCAAGGTCATACTGTCAACAAGTGGACAGGCAGAGAACTCATGCCCAGGGGTACCTGACCCTAAGGTGTCAGGACTTTGGTCCAGCCCAGATCAAACAAACAGACAAACTGCTGGCCATTGGAGACTACGACATAAACGAATAGTTACTATGCAACAGTGCTCATTGGGCTTGGAAGGGTTTGCTGACCAGAGAGGCTGAGCTTCTGGATTCTTCTTCTGACAAGATCTCAGACCTCGGTGGGCTTTAAAAACAGAACTACGTTTTGCAGATACCCAGCTCTTCAAATACCCATGAAGCCCCTTTGGGCACCCTTCAGACCATCAAATTGCCTCACAAGGCCCCACCTGCTCACGGTTCATTTAGCAGGGTGGGCTCAGCTTCTGGTGTGCCACGTCCTTGAGGACGTCAGCTCTGAGAGCCAGTTTCTTCATCTGTCAAAAAGGGATAATTGTGCCCTCTGAGAGGGGCGCTGAGGATTAAAGGCTTTATCGACAGCTCCGGGCAGCAGCTAGCTGCTTGCCCTGCTACCCCAGTGGCTTTCCTGCTTTCCCAGGCAGGCCCAGACCTGGTACAGGAGAGCACCTTCTTGCTAATCCTCAAAGGGCGAGATTTCCAGGGATAACTCGCCATGGATTTAAAAGGAAAAAGGTCCAGCTCCCACGGGGGTGGGGCGGGTGGACACACAGCACCCCATACATCTACTTGTCCTCCACAACATGGCTCTGGGAGATGAAGGGGGCCAGGGGCCCACAGCCAAGCACAGAAACTCAGCAGAGGGGGTGGGGAGGGAGGAAGCACTCGGTCCTCCCCATCCTAGTTCACCTCCCCAGGACCCTGCTTGACCCCAGGGCCCTCCCTCCACTCTGTCCCTCCAAAAACCTCCAAGAAGCCACCATCAGAGCCCTGGGTTCCTAGGAGCCCAGAATGGAAACCCCATACCCTAAGCCCTTCTTGCCCCTCCCAAGCATCAAGAGTAGTTCAGGGACACTGGCAGAGGGCTAAGGGGAAAGGTGTGTGGGGACAGAGGTACTTCTTGCTACAGGTTTGCCCAGAATGCCCCCCGTGAACCTCCCTTTGTTATTGGGCTGTAAACGTCAGCCCCACTGCATGTCCCCAGGCCATGCAGCCTCTGCACTGCACACAAACCCTCCTGGCTGGATTGGAGGTCTCTGTGTGTCCTCCAGTCCCTGGTATCCCCCCACCACGACTGCATCCCTCCATTTAGCACCAAGTCCCCTGCCTGGTGCAGGGCCTGGCATGCCACAGTAAGTGCTGGGGAAAGGAGGAGGTCCTGGGGCCACCAGCTGATCTAAGGGGCTGAGGCCCTTCACCCTCAGCACTTTTGTGGTTAGCCAATTCAAAAGAAGGGAGAGTCAAGAGACCTCCTGCTGTGTGTTAGCCACCACTGAGTCATGAGGAGCCCAGGTCCCCCCATGCACCTGTCAGAAGCAGGTCACCAGGAGTATCTGAGTGAGTTAGAGCTGCCAACCTTTCAGCTAGCAGTTGAACGCTCAATCATCTGTGCCACCCAGGGGCTCCTAGAGACTCCCTGGATTCTAATAAAAGTCGAGGACACTTGCCTCTGACTTTGCCCTCTGTCAAAGTGGAATGTGAGTGGGGTGGTGGGGAAGACAGATGCAGAAACACCGAGAGAACTCGAACCCCAGAGGAGATTCTGGGACTCGAGGTAAGCTCTTGAATAGTCCTGACTATCAAAGAGCAGTCAGTTCATATTGTATGTGGTACCAATTTATACTCAGCAAATCAGAAAAACGTCTACAATGCCCATTGCCGGCGCGGAGATGAGAGACTTGCTACACGGTGGCAGCCAACGTTGGATGGAAAGCAATTTGGCAAATATTTGTTCCAAAATCATCATCAAAACCAATCTGTTGACTTTGTTCCTGGAATCCCAGGGCTAGAAATTTATACTTGGGGGAAAGAAGGTACATCAAGACAAAAACTCTGTTGCAGTACTCATGACTGTATCGTTGCGAAGTCTATGGGAGGCCAGCCGGACTACCACCTGAGCTCAGAGTGACAGGTCATGCCAGTGATTATCCCAGATCCACTCAGGACTACGGGCTCCTGGGGCCCGTGGCTGAGCCGGCTCTGAACCCTGGGAACCCAGCCCTAGGCCTGGCCTGGAGCCATTGCCGAAAATGCTCTTGAGTTAATAACTCCTTTTCAAAAGGAGAACTCCTTGTAGACGCCGTGGTCAATGAGCAAGGTTGGTTTAACCTGACCGCTACAGGTAAGTCAGCTGAGACTTAGGGCCACCCTGCAGGATGGAGTCCCACTGCTCCAGGGGGTTTCCACGCTGTGGATCGTCGGGGACTGACTGCCATCTCCTTCTCCCTCAAAGTGACTGCAGGGTTTAAAGGGCTAAAGCCCTTCAACCCCTATACCACTCAGGCACCTCCTCTCCTTGTACCTTTGACTGAGCAAAGGTACAAAGCACCGAGGCAGATGGCTTAACCAGGGGAGTTGCTCTGTTTGGCAGTTTGGTTTTCTTGCTACTGTTGGTTAAATATAGCTGATACATGATCAATTGAGCAAAAAATGCACAAATATGCTTGACACAATAGATGGATGGATGGATGGCTTGTGATAAGAGTTGTATGAGCCCCAATAAAATGATTACAAAACAAAAACCAAGGGCTGAGCCCCGGTGGCGTAGTGGTTGTGCGCGGGACTGCGGCCACTGGGATGGAGGTTCAATTCCGGCTCCCAGGAGCAAAGGCTGGGCCTCTTACTCCCACCACCTGAGGGCAGTGATGCCTAAATATATATATATATATATATATATATATATATATATATATATATATATATATGAAAACAAAAACCAAGATCAATTGAAAAGCACACCTTTCTGTCCTAAGTGAAAAGTGTTGGCCATGATCAAAAGATATAGTGTCGCTAGTTGTAAATATATATATGTGTGTGTGTGTGTGTGTATATACACACATATATTCTAGTTGTGTGTACATATATATATATATATATATTCTGAGGTCTTAAAGGCTTGAAGGTAAACAAGCAGCCATCTAGCTCAGAAGCAACAAAGCCCACATGGAAGAAGCACACCAGCATGTGTGATCACGAGGTGTTGAAGGGATTGGTTATTGAGGCATCAAAGAACTAAAAATTATATCATTGTAAATGAGGGGGAGTATAGATTGGGGACCCAAAGCCCATCTGTAGGTAAAGGGACATCCCCTTACAGAAGGATCATGGGGAGGGGACGAGCCAGTCAGGTGCAGTGTAGCAATGATGAAACATGCAACTTTCCTCTAGTTCTTCAATGTTTCCTCCCCCCTCCCCACCCCCTATCATGACCCTAATTCTACCTTACAAATCTGGGTAGACCAGAGGATGTACACTGGTACATATAGGAAATGGAAACACAAGGAATCCAAAACAGATGATCCCTTCAGAACCAGTGGTGATAGTGGTGATACCAGGGGAAGGGTGGAGGAAAGGTGAGGTAGAAAAGGGGAACCAATTATAAGTTTCTTTCTTTTGTTTTGTTTTTTGGGCATCACTGCCCTGGTGAGAGTAGGAATCTTAGCCTTACTCCTGGAGAGCTGCTGTTGGATTTGAATTGCCAATCCTGTGGGCCGCAGTCCCGCACACAGCCACTATGCCATCGGGCCTCAGCCTATAAGTTTCTACATATAACTTCCTCCCAGGGTTCAGACAACAGAAAAGTGGGTGAAGGAAGACATCAGACAGTATAAGATATAAGAAAATAATAATTTATCAATTATCAAGGGCTCATGAGGGAGAGGGGAGCGGGGAGGGAGGGGAAAATATGAGAAGCTGATACCAACGGCTTAAGTAGAAAGCAAATGTTTTGAGAATGATGAGGGCAAAAATGCACAAATGGGCTTGGCATACAATGTATGTATGTATGGATTGTTAAAATGATGTTTTAAAAGGAAAAAAGAGGGCTAAGCTCCAGTGGCATAGTGGTTGTGCGTGGGACTGTGGCCCACTGGGATGGAGGTTCAATTCCAGCTCCACAGGAGAAAAGGCTGGGCCTTCTACTCCCACCACTAGAGGGCAGTGATGGCCCCCCCCAAAAAAAAAAGGAAAAAAGAAGTGTTGGTCAGTGCCCTGGGGGGTCTGGCTCCTTAGACCTAGAAGGCTAGACTCGGCAGAGTTGGGGCCCTGGGGTGTCCATGCTGACAACCTGAAAATTCTCCATGTCATCTGGCAGGGCTCACACACTATGAACTCCACTGAAGGCCACACAGTGCTGGGACTGGGTGCCAGAGGAGTGGGGTGGAGGGTGGGGGAACACTGCCCCCTCTCCCACGCAGAGACCATGACAATTCTGGGTGGTTAGAGCAAGAGCAGAGGGCAGCTGGTGACTTGGGTACAGTCCGAATGGAAGAACAGAAGAGCAGGTGGCACCCAGGTTGAAAGGAGGGGCAAGGGCTCCTGGCCAAGGTGCTGGCAGGAGCCCGGTGGCGGCTAAACCTGGGGGAGAAGGTGCATGCAGTTCCTTGAGGTAACATGAGTGAGCGGGATGGAGACAGAGACGTCCCTCGGGAGTCTGCGACTGTGTCCGTCCATTCTCGCATTCAGTGCACGGGAGCTGTGTGCCAGCTCCAGGCCAGACTCTGTGTTAGGAAACTTCAGGGTAAAACCCAGACGCCAAAGTCCCCTGATCCCTCTACCACTTCCTCATCCCCAGTCCTGTTCCTGCCCCAGGGAGCCTGTCTCAGCTTGCTGCCTGGCCCCCTGCCTTCCCCCACCCATCTCCCCAGCCACCTCAAGTCCCCCTCTTCTCCCTTCCTCTGGTGGGGGGGGGGGGAATGTTAGCCACCTGATTCTGAACTCCTGAAATGTTTGCAGCGAGTGGCTCAGAAAAATGCAGAGGGGCAAGCTACCTGGAGCTCGGTGTGCCCCTAAGGCTGATCCCCAAAATCCAGACCCTTCTCCATGTGAGGCTCAAAGAACGCCAGGTGGACCAGGGCCTGGACTGCCCTTAGGGGCTTCATCAGAGGGGCTGTGGCTGCTAGGAGAGGAGGTAGCGATGTTGGAGCAGACTTGGAATGGTCTCCCACCATCTGGAGGCAGCTGGAAGAATCCAGGGCATAAATGGAGAGTGGGCCCAAGACAGGGGCTCCTCTGGGCCTCAGTACTCCCGCCTGCAAAATGGCCAGACAGACCCCCACCCCCACCCCCGGCCGGGCCTTCTTCTCTGAAGGGAGTGGCCCCTAGTGCGGACAGCAGAGGTGCCATCACCTAGAAAGAGCTCCTGGAGCAGATGCAGCTGGGGCCCTTCCTGTCGCTCTCCATCCAGGGCTGAGTGACTCGTCTCATCTCATCTCCTTCCCTCCTCCTCCTCCTCCTCCTCCTCCTCCTCAGCCTCCAGCCTCCCTGGACCCCGTCCCCACCCCAGCTCCCCACCCCAGCTCGGCAGCAGTGATGAATGTTCTGCACTGCCACCTCAGAAGCTGACCTCCTGATCTGTACCTCCAGCCACTCGGCCTCGTCCCAGGGGAGCAGTGCAAATCAGGCGGAGGGGGGGTGGGGGCGGGCCAGGAAGAGAGGCTGCGGCTAGTGCATGGAGAAAATGCTGGGGCAGGGAGACAAGATGGGCCCAAAGAAGACACACAGATATCAGACAGAAAGACAAAGAGGTCAAACAAACACTACCACTGGACAGATACCTCCCCAAACTCTCTTGTAAGCTCCAGACTTCTCCATCACTAGTCCCCCAGGGACCTCTCAGACTCACTAGGTCTAATACTGTCCTATTATCTTGCCCCCAGTGTCTGCTTCCCTCCTGCCCCAGGAACCTGAGCATGACTCTGGACTGGCCCCTGATTTTCACCCTCTAGTCGATCCATCCAGCCAACTCTGCCCTTTTGCAACTGACTCGGCCACATCCTTCCCTACTGCCCCTCTGCCCCAGGCCCCCATCCCCACCCTCACCCCCCCGCAAGCCTCCTGCCAAGCCTGGGCCATAGCAGCAGCCCCTCACGCCTGCTTTCCTGGCTCTCAGTCTGCTAGGCCTCTGTAACTAGCTTTCTAATAAAAATAAAATAGAACCAGAGCTGATCATGCTTGGAAACCTCAGCTGTCGCCTTCTCTGCTTCAGCTTAAAACCCAGATACCAAGTCCCCTCCTCCCTGTGCTTCCACCCCTTCTTCATCCCCAGTGTTGTTCAGGCCCCAGGGAGCCTGCCTCAGCTTGCTGCCTGGCCCTGCCC
>PVJH01024443.1:0-33101 GCA_004026705.1 Nesogale talazaci
GGAGGGCCTCTCTTCCTCTAGTGCTGTTGCTGGGGCTGGTGGTCCAGGGGGCTCTTACTCCTTGCAGGCCATGTGGACCATGAGGTCCACCACTCTGTTACTGTAGCCAAATGCATTGTCATACCAGGAAATGAGCTTGACAGAGTGGTCGTTGAGGGCAATGCCAGCCCCAGCGTCAAAGGTGGAAGAGTGGGAGTCACTGTTGAAGTCACAACCTGGTCCTCAGTGGCGCCCAGGATACCCTTCAGGGGACCATCAGCCGCCTACTTCACCATCTTCCTAATGTCAGCTTTCTCCAGACAGCAGGTGAGATCCACGACGGACACAGTGGGGGTGGGGACACAGAAGGTCATGCCAGTGAGTTTCCCATTCAGCCCCAGGATAACCTTTTCTGTAGCCTTGGCAGCACCAGTAGGTGCTAGGATGATGTTTTGGGCAGGCCCACGGCCATCACACTAGAGATTCCCTGAGGGGCCATCCACGGTCTTCTGGGTAGCAGTGATGGCATGGACTGTGGTCATGAGCCCTTCCACGATGCCAAAATTGTCATGGATGACCTTGGCCGGGGGGGGGGGGCTAAGCAGTTGGTTGTACAGGAGGCATTGCTAACAATCTTGAGGGAGTTGTCATACTTTTCGTGGTTCACACCCATCACGAACATGGGGTCATCAGCAGAAGGGTAGAGATGATCACCCTTTTGGCACCGCCCTTTAAGTGAGCCCCAGCCTTCTCTAGGGTTGTGAAGACACCAGTAGACTCCACGACATACTCAGCCCCAGCCTCACCCCACTTGATGTTGGCAGGAGCGTGCTCCTGGAAGATGGAGATGGGCTTCCCATTGATGACCAGCTTCCCGTTCTCAGCCTCAACAGTGGCTTTGAACTTGCCATGAGTGAAATCATATTTGAACATGTAGACCCTGTAGTTCGGATCAATGAAAGGGTCATTGACAGCAACAATCTCCACTTTGCTAGACTGGATAGAGGCCCTGCAGACCAGGCGTCCAATACGGCCGAATCTGTTCACTCTGACCTTCACCATGGTGTCTCCGGGATGTGGCTGAGACTGCAAGGGAATGGGAAGAGGAGGAGCAGAGAGCCACCTTGACTTCTAGATGGACTAGCAAATTCATTTTTGAAACGTGGCCCGAAAATGTGTCTGTTTCTTTTATATTCATCTTTATTTGACTCTCAGGATTTGGAAAATACTGGGAGATGTAGAGAGAAAGTCCCCAATTTAAAACAACTCATCATTTACAATTTGTATTCCTTGAACTTATTAGTAATACAAATTAATACCAAATTCAGGTGACTTTTGTTATGCCACAAACCTACTGGCCACTAGGCATAAGAACCTAATTTAACCATTTTAAAGAGATCATTGACAACAATTTGGTATACTTCCAACTTGGAACATGTTTATTTTTAAAAATTCATAAAGTTCCATGTTAAAAGAGAATGGTACATTAAGTATAAAATGGAAGGATGAGGGGCCATGAGAAGCCCAGACTTATTCATTCTCTATCTTCTTAAGGCTAATTATAAATCCTTGATGATTTTAAGTTTGTTGAACTCGTTGGGGGTTGAACTCAGTGGGAAAAAGAACATGGCATAGTTGGACAGTTCAGTCATCTCTTCCAGCTTCAGTATCCTCATTTGTGTCAACAGAACTAAATACATCTCTCAAGACTTGTCCGGATCCTAGAAATTACTTTCTTTTAAATTTAGAAGTTTATATTTTGTTAGTTGCATTCACTTGATTCTCTGAGTATATTTTCTACCTCACTGTTCCACCTCCCAGGAAGTTACTGTGTGTTACCTCATTTGTTAGCTCTGTAAGATCAGTGCACAGATGAAGTCAAAACAGCTTTATAATTTGAGGAATGATTTGAGTTTTATTCACCAGACCAGTCAGAGAAAGTAACTATGCCTCATGCGAGACTTTCTCACACATCAACTAGGTAAGAGAATATAATGCATGAAATCTTTATTCATTTTCTAAACTTCTAAGAAGCAAATTCCTCTGAGATTATTACTCCTTTGTACATATTAATTCCTCACAAGTCAGTCAAGGATAGGGATGATACTAGTTCCAGCTTGCAGTTTGGAAGTAAGAACTATCTCAATATTTATGAGCTAAGTGGTCTGAGCTGATAACAGAATCCTGGATTGCAGGATTAATTATGAATTCCATTTAGCTTCCTTATGATATTCAACTTCTTCTTCCACCCAGACAGAATGCTCAAGTGAACTGTCATCTCATTTCTGTATGTTCACATTTTGGCTATATTTCAAGGCCCAGTTTAAATGCCTTTCCTCCACCAGGGCTTCATATTTCACACTATAAACAGAAAATAACTTGTCCTTTCCATCTTGTAGTTATAAAGGTGTTTCCAGTGTATGACATGGATTGGTTCCAATGACTCTGTCATGGTCATAAGTTGATTCTGACATAAATTGAATCCTTCTCTTTTTCAGTGTTCATTATTGCCTTTTTTTTTTTTAACCAATGTTTTTATAAATCCGCTAGCGGTTTGTCTTTGAGACATTAAATGTATAGTTTAATATACATATATATAAAAATCACCACTTGTCTGTCAATTGGTCACACTGTGGTGATTTGTGTGTTGATGTAAGCTGGAAGCTATGCCACAAGTATTTCAAATTCCAGCAATGTCACCCATGGTTGATGGATTTCAACAGACTTCCAGTCTAAAACACACTAGGATCTATTCATCTAATTTTCTAAAAAAAAAAAAAATTATCTACTGAGAAACCTTATGAGCCTCAGTGAAACATTACCTGATATAGTAATAGTAGATGAGCCTCCCTAGGTTGTAAGGTACTTAAAGTATGACTGTGGAAGAGCCACTTTCTCAAAGTTGACCGTAATGATGTGAATGGAGTAAGATTTTGGGGAGCTTCATACTGATATGGCATTGATCTAATTGAGAAGCAGTAGCAAGCATACATTAATAATTAGAATGTGGAATATATGAAGCGTGTGAAGCTAGGACAATTAGAAGTTGTCAAAAATGAAATAGAACTTTGAAAGATTGGTAACCCTAGCCATTAGTGAGATGGTGTTGGCCATTTTGAACTGAGCAGTCATATGGTCTACTGTGTCAGGAATGATAGATCAAAGAAGCAGAATAGCATCACATTCATTGGTATAAAGAACATTTCAAGATCTATCCTGAAGTACATTGTCAGAGAGAGGGTAATATTCATATACCTACAAGGAAGAACCGCTAATATAATTATGTATAATTAGTTATACATCAATCATCAATGCTAAAGATTAAGAAATTGAAGAACTTTACCAACATGTGCTATCTGAAATTGATCAGACTAGTGATCAAGATGCTTTAGTAATTAGTGGCAATTGGAATGCAAAGTTGGAAATACAGAAGGATCAATAATTGGAAATATTGCCTTGGTGACACAAAAATGAAGCTAGAGAGCACATGATAGAATTTTATAAAACCAGTTACCTACTCATTGGAAATGTTGTTTTTCCAACAATGTAGATGACAACAATAGATGGGAACTTCGCTTAGATGAAATACGTAGGAATCAACTCCAAGAACAACTGCTACCTTTACCATAAGCCCAGAACTTGTGTCTGGCTACCCTTTACTGAATATTTTGATCAAAGATTCCATAGAAGAATTCTGAGCAAAGGAGAAAAAAATGGAATGAAATTTAAAATTCTATGACTCCAGAATTTCTAGAGTCATTAAAACTCGATGAATTCCTTAAATTACTTTCCTAACATAATCTTTAAACCTAAAACCAAAAATATTCCGTGAAGTTTCCTTCAAGCTAAATAATAGTTCAGTTTAATTATTTTTTTTTAAAGTCTATCTTGAACATTGTGCTTTTTGAAAGTATTATCTATGGGATCAAATTGACTACAATAACTTGAAAGATTAGATAGGAAGCTTAGAGGACTGACTTTATGTCAAAGTGGAATAAAATTTTCCGCAAATGTAGGTGCTAATGGTGGTACATCATGAATATCATTAACACCACTGGATTACACGTGTAGAGATTGTTGCAGTGGTATATTGTTTATGGTACTTTCAACAATAATGAAAAAAAACAAAGGAGAGGTAGGAGAGAACTTGGTTGAGGTATGGTGGAGGAGCTGCAAGAAGGCCAATGTGTGTACATGCTGGGTCAAAGTATAATGGGAGAGAGTGAGTTATCTGGAGAAGTAACTCAGGGCTAGATCACATGATGCTTTGTAGACCAGGAGAAGGGATTTGGATTATTTTCCAAGAACTGTGGGAATCCATTGACAGATTTTTAACATGGATGTGAACAGATTTGCTTTCAAAAGATGGTTTCCATTGCTGTGTGAACAGTCTGTTGGAGATAAGGATGGAAGAAGGGAAGCTAGTAAGAAGGCTGTTGCAGGTGAGGTAATAACTGTGAGTGAAGAGAAAGATAAATTTAAGACACATTTTGAAGGCTAAATCTACAAGGCTCACTGATAAATTAGAGTGGAGAATTGAGGCAAAGGAAAAGAACGTCAAGAATGATTCCAGATTTCTGGTTATAGCATCTAGGTGTTTTTCTGAGATGAAGATTAGGCCAGGGCATGTTTGGGGAGGGAATAGGAATGAGGAGTACAGTTTTGGCATGATACATTTCAGCTGACTGAGATTGCCAATGAAGATGACACGTAGTTGAATACATGAGTCTGGAATTTAAAAGACAGGTTTGGACTGCAGATGTAAATTTGGGAGTCATCAGTGCATAGTTGATATTAGAGTCCTGGGATGAATGAAATGACTTAGGGGGAGAGTATAAATATATATGTGTGTGTGTGTGTGTGTGTGTGTGTGTGTGTGTGTATATATATATATATATATATATATATATATATAATGCCCAAGACTAGGCCTATATTCTGCAGCAATCTTATTTTAATTTTCTAGCCAGGTTACTGATTACCTGACTATCCCAAAGAATTATACTTCTCCATGGTTCACTGCTCATAAAGTAAGGTGACCTGATGTCCCATTTTTTAACAATTTAACAACGTCCCATAGCATTTTAAAATTAAAATAAATATATTACAATACTATTTTTGCTTTCTATGAAAATTTTTGTTGCTCCATATAGACGAAATTAAAAAAAAATTTTTTTGTTGTTGTTTTTTTGTTTCTGCCCTCTGGTAGTGGGAGTTAAGAGGCCCAGCCTGGCTGCTGGGTTTGAACCTCCAACGCAGTGGGCTGCAGTCGCGCGCACAACCACTATGCCACCAGCTCTCAGCCCTAGACCAAATTTTTAATCAAGAACCCCTGCCCCAACCCACCCCCCCTCCCCGGTCAATGGTGTCCCGCTTAAAATCGGGTCACTTTATCATAAAGGCAATAAAACAAACCCAACTTTACACACTTTTCTACTTAAAAGTATTATTGTAATTACGTCTCTTTCTTTAATATATTAATAAACTTTGCTGATAATTAGTCATTAATCTAAACAATTTTCTCTTTTAAAGGCAGATAGAGGTAGAAAGTGAAGGAAACTAGACCAAAAATCAAATTTCCCAATAAATTTTCCTAAGAGCTAGTTTATAAGTTAGTCTGTCAATGATATCAATTGTGTCCTTGTCTATAACCTTCTTCCAAAAGCTAAATGTAAAGGAGAGTGGCCGGGTGGGAGTGGGGACACTTCCCTTTGACAGACTTTCCAGTGAACTTAGAGTTGTTCTACTCAAGTTGCACATTCTATACTTAATTAAAATAACAGTTGGTTAATATTTGCCTTGATAGATGATTGTGTTAAAATTCAACTTTTCTCTTCCATACATGTCTTTAAAAATATATAGTTCTTATGTTTGTGTATTTGTTTCAAGTATCTCTTTAGAAGTGTTTTAGCTAGTTGTATATTTTAAAGTTTTTGTATTTAAAAAAAATTCTATTAAAAGCCATCCCACCCAAGTCTACTTCTTGAGGAATTTTTTTGTTTTTGGTAGATAACCCAATTTGATATGCTTGCTTGCTATGTTAATTTGGTTGCTCGAAAACTCGTCAAAGTAGAATGTTTAAATTCTTTATTTTAATATAAAGTAGTTCAGTCTTATTACTTTTTACCTTACTGTGCCCCAAAGTACCTTTTTAAGATATCAAGAATCTTCAGCCCCTTCTGTGCTCAGTATCATCATGTTAAGACAGTATCGTGTCCTACCTTCTTTAGTTGAGGTTTCTGCATCTACCAATCTTAAAGGCATAGGAACATAATGATTTTGATTGTTGCTATTGTACTTTTTCTTGAATGAGATCCAAGAGTTGGTGCTAATGTTCTGTGTTCTTAGGCAGTAAGGAGCAATAAGGCCTGTGGTGTAGTGGTTACACACTGGGCTGCCAACTAGCAGGCCAGCAGCTTGAAACCATCCGTGTGCTCCAAGGGAGCGTGATGAGCGTATGTGTTTCCATAAAGTGTTCAGATTTCACAGTCGCAGAAGAGGACAGGGCAGTACTAATCTGTCCTATAATTTGCTAGAAGGCAGAATTGACTTGGTGGTAGTGAATTTGGTTTGAGTTGTTTTGGTTATGGCAGTGGGTACTAAGAGTCACCCATTTCCTTTTATGAGATGCTAAAACAAACGGAAAGCTGTAAAAACTCAATTTTCAAGACTCAAAAATGTACGTAACTTCAGAAGAAATCACTTACCCTTCCATAACCTTGAAAATCAAAGAGCAAGCATTAAAGAACTCGAGGAAAGCTGTATGTTTCAGTCGTGTTGTACTGCACCTTGGCTGACCTGTCTCCTCCCAGCGACCTTTCTGTAAGGGGATGTTCAGTTGCCTACAGATGGGCTTGGAGTCTACCTTCCGCACTGCCCCTTTCACCCCCTACCCCCCCCCCATTCACAATGACATTGTGGCAGTCACCTAATCTAGTGTCAATTTGAGGATTAAGAGTGTAGGGTGGAAAAAAAAAAGAGTGCAGGGTGAAAAAAAAAACTTTTTTTAAGTGTAGAGTGGAGTCTAGCCTGTCGATCTCAAGAAGGCCCATGAGACCTCTATGTGGGCGTGGCTTTCTCCTGAGAATTCTGGGAAATATGCTAACTCTTTCTCGGAGGCAGAGACACTATCTCTCTCAGTTCTCTTCCTTGGAGACTTTCCACTGACAGCACTCTCTTGAAGACGCTATACTGACAAGACACAAGGCTGACCCTGTGCGATAACCCAGAGGAGACCCACATGGACCTACCCTGATGGAACCAGACCTCTGAAGCCAGAGGAGTCACTTGGAGACCCCTGCCAGTGTGGAGATGTTTACCACGCCACTGGACCCAAAGGCATTCTACCCATCCGGCTTGTGGTCATCTTGCATTTGGTGTCACTGCATGTGTTTCATGAGTCTGAAGAAGACTTTATAGACTGGTATCAGACGTATGGACTAATATCAGATTTATCATCTTGGACTGGATTAGGATATTTTCTTCTTTTTTTAAATCACTTTATTGGGGCTCATAAACTCATCACAATCCATACATGCATCCATTGTATATCAAGCATACTTGTACATTTGTTGCCACGATCATTCTCAAAACATCTGCTTTCTACTTAAGCCCTTAGTGTCAGCTCATTTTTTCCTCCCTCCCACTCCCCTTCCCTCATGAACACTTGATAATTTGAGTATTTTTGAATTTATCTAGTCTACCCGGGCTAACCAACATGATTTTTTGTCCTGGGTCTTTAATACTGATCCCATCAACACCTCATGAGCACACAGGCTGGTATGATTTTTCCATGTGGGCTTTGTTGTTTCTCAGCTAACTGGCCACTTGTTTATTTTCAAGCCTTAAGACCTCAGATGCTATATTTTATGATAGCTAGACATCATCAGCTTTCTTCACAACATTTGTTTTTGTACCCATTTTGTCTTCAGCATTTGTGTTGGGAAGATGAGGATCTCAAGAGTGCCGGATTATTAGAACAGAGTGTTCTTATATTGAGGGAGTTCTTGAGTAGAGGCCGAATGTCCATCTGCTTCCTTAATACTAAACCTATAAATATATGTGCATGGATCTATTTCCCTATTGTCATATATAAATATATGTACATGCCTGTATTTAGACTTCTATTTTGCCTCCTAGTTCTTTGCTCTATTTCCTTTTACTTTCCTCTTGTCTCACTATCATGTTCAGCATTCATTTGGGTTTCTGGAATTCCCCTTGGCTACTTTGCCCTTGATCAAGACCACCTACATCCTCCTTGCCATCGATTTTAGGTCATTTGCTATTCCCTTGTCCCTGAGTTTGCTAAAACCCCCTTCTTTTCCCCCTCTTCCTTCTTTCCCTTGTCCCCCCAGAACCAGTGTCTGTTGCTTTCTCCTCCAGATTGTTTAGCCCACCTATATTGTTTAGATAAACATGTAGAGATAATAATATGCACAAAAACAAGACAGAGTAAAACAAAACAACAAAAGAAAATGAAACAATAACAGCAGTGACAAAAAAAAAAGAAAAGCCTATAAATAATTCAAGGTCTGTTTGTTGACCTTTATGAGTGTTTTCCAGGTGAGTCTGATGGGGTGCCACACCCTGGCCCCAAAGTCAATTTTTGGTGTTCTCTGGGGCCTTCATTGCTCTGCTCTCCTTGCTGTTCTGTTGCACTCCCTAAGTGTTTCGCCTCAGTGTGGTGGGGTCAGATCAGGCATAGTCCCCGCACTGTGTCTGTAGTGTTGTCCCCCTTAGCGCGTAGGATCAATGAAGGACGTCGTGTCTTGTGGTGGGGCTGGCCCTCTGCTCCTTTCTGTGCATTGCATTGACTGCTCTGAGCAGGAATATCATCCTGCTCCGCTCTGTCTCCCTCCCTCTTAGTTGCTCCTGTGTGCTCTGATCAGACATATCTCTCTCCTTGAGCTGTAGCGGTAGTGCTGTCCTCTGAAGTGAATTCTTCTGCGGGGAGGGGAGACAGGCCACATATCTGGGATTGGGGTCAGTCCTTCAAACCTCTCTATCAGTTCCCTGCTTCATGCCGATGTGTTGTATTCTCATTTTGGAGAACCAGCTTGAAGTCTGAATCTTCTTTCCCTGTGGAAATATAAACAACACCCTCCCCTTGGGTGGGTCAGTGCCCTGCTCCCCCAGCTAACCATGCTTTTTGTTCTTCTACTCCTGGTTAGTTGCCTACCATATGTATCCTTGGGTTTACTCTGGCCCCTGCCATGCTACCTGGACCTCACCCCAGGAAATATACGTATATAGTGTGTATATAGCGAAATAGACCCATGTACATATATTTATAGGGTTAGTGGGCACATGTTGTACTTCTCCTTCTGTGCTTGACTTACTTCACTTAGCATTATTTCCTCCAGTTTTTCCCATACATCGATGTGTTTTATATGTTCATCACTGTTTTTAAGGAATGCATAGTACTCCATTGTATGTATGTACCACACCTTTTAATCCATTCCTCTGTTGTTTCATCAGTATTTTTCTGTTAAAGTTTTTTAATCAAGCTTATTAAAAGATGTGGCAAAAATAAAAACCTTTCTATATTTTAATGAGAAATTAATTTAATTTGACACAATTTAACTCTTCACCTATTATTGAACACTTAGATAAATTTTTATTTCAACTTTTATTCTCTGTTTCTTTAAAGTAATTCTGGAATATGTTGAATCCAATAAAAGGAATGTCTTTCAATCAAGGTGCAGTATAAAACATACAATTTGCCTCTAGTTCTCTAATGCCGCCCCCTCCAACATGATCCCAATTCTATCTTACAAATCTGGCTCGACCAGAGGATGTACACCTGGTACAGATAAGAGTGGAAACACAGGGAATCCAGGACATATAAACCCCTCAGGACCAGTAATGAGAGTAGGGGTAACAGGAAAGGGGAAGGTAAGGGAGAAAGAGGAAACTGATCACAATATATAACCCCCTCCCTGGGGGATGGACAACAGGAAAGTGGGCGAAGGGAGACATGGGGCATTGTAAGACATGACAAAATAATAATAGTCAAGGGTTCATGAGGGAGGGGAAACAATGAGGAATCGTTACCAAGGGCTCAAGTAGAAAGAAATGTTTTCAGAATTATGATAGTAACAAATATGCTTGACACAATGGATGGATGCATGGATTGTGATAAGAGTTGTACAAGCTCAAATAAATTCATTTTTTAAAAAAGGAATGACTTTAAGACTTCTGATAGTGTCATATTACTTTTAGAAAGTTTTACCATTTTGTACTCCCAACCATTACTTGGTTTGTGAGAGATCATATTTTTCCTTTTTTCATATCATTGAAAGCGGTTATTGTTTCATCTTTGCCAGTTTGAAATATCCAAATTTTGCCTTGTTTTATTTAGTTTTTTTAACTAATGAAATATAACATGTTTTTAATTTTTTTTCTTTAATGCCCCGAAGAATCAGAAAGTGGTAATGTGTCTTTATTGCACACATGAGCATGAGAAAGAATTGCCGAAAAATTACTTTAAGGCAATATAAATTCAAATACTGTGATTTTAAAGGACTACATGTAAGCTTCCCTTTATGAATATTACAATCTCTGAACAGTACAATATGTAGTAAGATATAGTAGGATATTAACATTGAAAGTCCAATATTCCAGAACATAAATTTGCCAGTGTTCTGAAAACAGGAACACAAATGGAAAATTCACCAGTCCTACTTCAGTAACTTGCTTTTAATCCACCAACAAGTAAAATACTAGTAAGACTGCCAGCTGCTCTGCATCTGCAACATTTGTGCAGAACTAATTTTAATAGCAGAACTTAGAGATAGAAGAGAAAACACACACATACACACACACAACCTGCAGAGCCTCCCTTCTGAGACAGGCAGCCCTTCTCAGCCTTCTGAGACAGGCAGCCCTTCTCAGATGCCTCATAACTCCTTGTTAGCAAGAGTTTTATTCCTAAAATATCTTATTTTGCTTCCTTCTTTTCTTAAGTAAGATTTAAAAATACTTAAGAGAATCTAGCAACTCCAGAAATTTTGGTTCTGCTTCATTTGATCTGTGATTGTTGTCATGTATGGATGACTTTTTTTGTGTATAATTAAAGCCCACTCTTAAAAGATTCAATTCTGATCTTTGGGGTATCCAGATTCCTTTGTATAACTCAAGGCTTCAAAGGTGTGTGGGAACTTTCTATTTTTTCATTCTATTTTTCCATTAATTTTTGATGCTCTTTTATATTCACCTAAAAGGAACCCTTGTTTTCATTTTTGCATGGATATAAAAGTCACAAGTAATAAAGCAAAACTTTTAAGTGAGAACAATTTACTTTGGTGTATCAAGTGGACAATGAAGGCATGGGATTATTATTCCAATAGGAATGTGGTGATGCCCTGACCAATTTGGGGTGTATAATATCAGCTGTATAATCCCAAATCTTTCGAATTGCTCCCAGTGGGCCAATATAGATACCTCTGTGACATGTGACAGTATTCTTTCTCATGCGTCAGAGTTTAATCCAGCCTTTTTCCCTCCACAATTACTAAACCGAAGCATTTCATGACATGCATGTATTTGGAGGACATCATGATGAATGAAGTTAGTCAATCACAAAAGGACAAATATTTTATGAGATCATTATTATAAAAGAAAAAAACAAGATAAAAGCTTTTATACCAAAGACAAACTTTGGTACCAGAAATGGGAGAGGAAGGGAGAGAAGAGAAGGGGAAGGCAGTAGACTAGAGGGTAGACAGACTGGTGTAAAGTTGGGTGAAAGGGAAGATAAAGTTATAAGAGGGAAGAGGCTGAAAGAAGTAGAGCAGGGTCAGGGCAAGCTATGGGGAGCTTTGAGAAATTGTTGAAGTTGTTGAATATAAGAATGATGATATGTATTTTTATTGCTGCATGTCTCTCTGGAAGAGATAGGCAAGATAAACAAGCTGGAAAAGAGAACAACGAGATGACAGTTCTGGGGAGACATGGGAGTGGGGGAGACAGGGGAAAGGGAGAGGGTGTTAACAAACTCAGGGACAAGGGAACAACAAGTGACTGAAAATTGATAGGGAGGAAGGGTGTAGGACGTCTGGCAGGGCTGAATTGAGAACACTGTAGCAAAGAGGAATTCCTGAAACTCAAATGAAGGCCAAACATGATAGTGGGACAAAGAAATAGAGGAAAGAACTAGGGAGCAAAGGGCATTTATAGAGATCTGAACTCAGGCGCATATATAAATGTAAATATATTTCTATGCAACGAAGGGGAAATAGATCTATGTATATAATTTTATAAGGTTATTACTAAGGAACCATATGGACTGTGGACCCCTACTCAAGCACTCCCCCAATACAAGAATACTTTGTTCTAATAATTGGCAGTCTGTGATGCTTACCTTCCCACACAATTGCTGAAGACAAAGTGAGTGTATAAGCAAAAATGGTGAAGAAAGCTGATGATGCCTAGCTCTTAAAGAATATAGAGTTTGGGACCTTAAAGGCTTGAAGATAAACAAGCAGCCTTCTAGCTGAGAAGCAACAAAACCCACAAGGAAGAAGCACAGCAGCCTGGATGATCGCAAGGTATTCAGGGGATCAGTTATCAGGCTTCAAAGAACAAAACATCATAATATTGTGAATGAGGGGAGTGCAGAGTAGGGATCCAAAACCCATCTGTGGACAACTGGACATTCCCTCACAGAAGACTCGGAGAGGGTACGACAGCCAGGGTGCAGTGTAGCAATGATGAAACCTGCAATGAATGATATTGGGGAAAGTGTCATTTCACTTAATTAAGATAAATTCCTAGAAATGGAATTTCTGGGCTAATGGGAAGGCTTAGTTTTCTTTTAAATAGGCATAAAGCTAAGATTGATTTTTAACTCAATCTTAAAATCAAAGCCTAAAGAGAAGAAGGTCATGGTTAGTCAACCAAAGGTTCTGATCTGTTTCTCTAAATGAGATGCCTTTAAAATATTTTGCTTCCAGTAAGTGAAAAAGACTATGAAAATGCTAAATACTTACTTTCAGTGTGGTGACCAATAACTTGCTTAAAAAAAAAAAAACTTTCTGGGGCTGAGTGCGGGACTGTGGCCCACGGACTTGGCGGTTCAAATCCAGCAGCAGCTCTCAGGAGCCACTGGGGCTCAGCCCCTGATTTTGTTCTTAATCCTGTGTACATTCTCCATCCAGACAGAATAGTTACACAAGTAAAATGGACTCAGGACAACTCCCAGGCCAAAGATTCTCAGGTAGCTTTAATGGATGGTGTCATTATTTCTCCCAAGAATAGAGAGTAAATAGAGAGTAAAATACTATCCCAGAGATTTACAGCCTTTCACTCAACTCTTCTTTCATAGTTTTCCCCACCACAGCCAAGTTAATGAACTCACAATTGCCATCGAGTCAATTTCCTCTCCTAGTGACCTTATAGGACAAGGTATTGCATGGTATACATATTAGCATCTAGAAAACTCAAGTCACTTTTCTAGAGTTGCTTCTGTGGGTTTTCCAAAACTGTAACACTGTGTGGGAGTAGAAAACCTCATTTTTCTCTCTTGGAGCAGTCAGTGACTTTGAACGGCTTACCTTCAGGTTAAGAGCTCCACTTGCACTCCACTGTGTCATCAACATCCTTTAATCATCTAGAATGCAAAACTGACCTTCATACTGTCTGAGCAGATCTTGTCATTGGAATCTTTTATGGATGGTATAGAAGATTTATTGCAAGTACAAACTCATCAGCCACTTAAATTTGATACTAATGAGTATTTAATTACTACTCTACTTTCAGTTCAGCCAGTTAGTTCTTGATGTCAGGTATTTCTGGCCTTCCTTATTAATCCATCTAGAGTCCTCCTCTAGTACCAGATCTAAGTCTTTCAAGTTAACTTGTTTATTAAAGAAGGCATAGAGGCCTTTACTTAACTGGGAAGGAAACCTTATCTTGGTTCTATAACTTAATATTATTCTTTTCAAAAATCATATGAAACATGAATTATTAGTGCTTCGGGATTCTAACTCAGTAACAGCTATCTTTCCATACCTGCCCCACCCCCCACCCCCAGCACACATCCCCTGACAAATGTCCAAGAGAGACTTTCCTTCATTTCTAATTCAGTGTCATCTTGTCTTAAAATTCCTCTTGCTCAGTGAATTCTCCTAAATTCTTTCAAATAGCTTGTTTTTGACTCTCCAAAACTTTATTCCCCAAAGGAAGAACAGATCTTCACTTCTTTGCACATTTGATAGAAGCATACAGTGGTCATATTACATGGTATACATCTTGGCATCTCCAAAATCCAATTTATTTTTCCAATTCAGGTTCCAAACTAAAATACATGGATTATTTGGTTTGGGGGGATTTTTTTTTTTTCTTTAAAGATAGGGAGGTGAAAAAAAAAAAAGATAGGGAGGTGGAGAGAATTGATGATTGTGCTTAAGTTAGATTGTTCTCATACTATTGGTTTGAAGGGGAAAATAGAGTAATAGAATTCTATGGTATTAAAAACCATACAGAGTATATCAAATGACTTACCAGCTAAGTAGGAATCAACCAGAACTATGGTATGCTTTCAGCACACATGGGGTTAAACTTACAATACCTCCTTGTTTTGCTAGCCTGCTGTCACTTCAAGTTGACAGAACTGATTTTTTTAAACGCCTACACAGAACAGGAGGCAAGTAAGCAGCTAACTTGTTAAATGGCAGACGCCTAACCAAAAATGGAAAATAATAGCGTATTTACTTTGCTTACGTAGTGACAAACCAGCCTTTCTATGACTAGTTAATTAGCAACTAGAAACAGAAGTCCAGAAATTTCTGAGTCAGTTTCTTGAGATTCTAGGCCTTAAAGTTCTGCCATGCTGCTGCTGTTTTCACCTTGCTGTTTTGTGCACTCAGAGTTGAGCATCCACTACTTTTTCTACGTTCTTTGTTTATAAACTTGTTTATTACTTGCTTATTAAGTGGGTTTGCCTCTCTGAGTCATTTCACTTTAGATTCCACCAAGTACCCAACTCGGGGTGTATGTTATACTACGTAAATCCAGCCCAGACTCGTTGAGTCAATTCTCCTTCATCCACACATCCTAAAGGACTGTAGGGCAGCCTCACAGGGCGTCCCAGGTTATGAACCCTCTGGCAGCAGAATCACTTGTCTTTGTTACGTAGAGTAGCTGCTGGGGTTAAATCCCCAGCCTCAAGTTAGTACTTAAGCACTGCATCACCAGGGCTTTCTGCTGTACTACATGGATGTTCATTAAATACAAGTACGTGCTCCTTTATGTAAGTGGAGTGAGCTGTACATATGAATAACTGCTTTTGTACTTCACTGGAAATATATCACTATTGTTGGTTTTGTTATCAAGAGCTAGTTGAGAAGACCAGACATCAGTTAAGAAAGTATTTGTGAGAAACCATCCTTGAAAATCATCAGATACATTTTTGAATCATCTTTATATAAATTGGAAAATGCTTGTTTCCAATTAATTGATTTTTCTGTTTCCAAACTCTTTGAACATAATCTTGTTTATTTCCTTATTTGTCTGTGAATTTATTGTCCTTTTTCTGTAATTCTACTTATGTAGACATCGATTTTTAGACTTTATGGACTCAGTGAATTATCTGGTAGTAATTAAGGTCAGCAAAGTTCTTTTCACTTTTAAGGAATGATTTTTCTGAGTAATTCTGATTTCTTCTTGGTAACCTTAATTCTTTCTTAAACTCCAGTGAAAAGATTTCTGTATTCTCAAAAATGATACCACCAAAAACCTAAACATACTGCCATCAAGTCCATTCTAAGTCATAGTGACCTTATAGGACAGAAAAGAACTGCTTCTTAGAGTTCCTAAAACTGCTATTTTTAAAATAAGTAATTTTATAATATAACAATCTGAGCAGACATGTACAATTGTTGACATCAACAATTTATAAACATTATCTTTCTTCTTGAGCCCATTGATAACAGCTCCTCTCTTTTCCCTCCTCTCCCACCCTACCACCTCCATGAACCCATAATATATTATGTGTTGTTATTATTTATACATATCTTACACTGCCCATTCTATCTCTTCACTTACTATCTTGGTATTCATCTCCCTGGAGGGGCCGAGACTACCCTTTATAGGAGCAAACAGCCTCTTTCTGCTGCTCCGAGGAAAGCAGCTGGAGGGTTTAACCACCAACCTTGAGACTCACATCCCAATATTTAGCTCACAAGGGCTCCTAGACAAATGATACTGTGCATTTTAATTCTATATAATGCTTACTATCCTTTCTCAAACCATTTAATATTCACTAAGAAGTTGAATTCTAATCATTTCCCCTCAATCCGAAACCAGACTCACCAGTATCAGTCTGACTCAGTCACCCTATGTAGTAGGTCAAAGTACAACAGCCCTGTGAACTTCTGAATCGTAGCTCCTTCCGGTACTGAGATAGAAAGCTCATCTTTTGTGCATTTATAGGCTATGAAGCTAGTTTGTAAAGCTTGCCTGCTTGGGTACCCTCCATTTCCAGATTAAGTTTAAACTACTGTGTTTTTGTTGTTGTTTTTCCTGCTGTACAAACTGATGTTAACATAATAAGGGAAATTGTCTCTGACCACAGCAGCAGTGATTGAATTGGGGTGTTGTATCAATCTTAAAATGCATGAATGAGTTTATATTTCCTTTTAGTTATAGATTTACCAATTTAATAATATCTCTGTGTCTGTATCTGAATTAAATATGCATTTTAGAGAAGCTACTTATCTCTTCTTTCAGTTTGATTGTAGAGAAATGATTTCTTTCAGTATCTGGAGGAGTCTAGTGCTTACCTCATGATGATAGGTGTGGAGTAGAACTGTTCTGTAAGGTTTCAGTTCCGTAGCCTTTGCAAGCAGATTGCCAGGCTTGTCTTCCAAGGTGCTCTGGGTGGGTTAGACAGAAGGTGGTCTCTTGGACTTGGAATCTGTTTGATGCAACTAAGAACAATAACGAATGTCGTAGGATTTATCTGACTATACCCATCGAGGGTTTTTTTTGCCTGTAATATTTATTTATAAATTTCATAAAATGAATGTGAATGGCTATGCTTATTGTAGTTGTCCATCAAAAATCATTTTCAAAAAGACTGGTCTTCTCAGTTGATTCATACTCTCAGGAATATTTTCAACCTCTATGGGTGTTAAGTGTTACCCAACGCCGTCATTCATAAAGTAATTGAATCCCACCAATGACAACCCAGGGGATCTATAGAAATGTAGCTATGGAAGTGCATGTTCTTGACATCCACAGCCTGTTGTCTTTTGACCTGGGGCCTCTTTCTTTGAGATCACAAAATCACTGTGACATCTTTAGATATGATCTCATATCTTTACACAACTATATTCAAAATCAAGGAGAGAATAGTTTCTTTTCTCAAGTTTCCTATTATCAAGTTGGAAAACCTTTTGCACAAGTTCATAGCAGATATATCCTTGGTTCTCATTGAATAGAATTAGAATAACCACCAGTGGGTTTCAAAAAGTTCATGGAAAAATTCCATTATCTTTTCATTCAGTTTTTCCGTAAAGAGACTTTTTTTAACCTTGAAATTTTTTTGCAGACATATTGGGTGGTGGTGGGGGGTGCGCTTCAGTGATAAACATTTTCTCCTAGTTTCCAATCTTTGGGAAGAGCGGTCAAGCTAGAGGCAGTACCATCCTTTCTCTTGTTGCGGACAAGTCTCTCACTGCTGAATGAGTGAAGACCCTTGTTAATCTCCCTTTGGATCACGGGGGGAGATCATTTATAGCACTTGTGAGTATGGATTTAAACAAAAAAATGTCCAGTTATTTTTCCTGAGATAAGGAGTCTGGGTGTAGAAAGAGGTTGTGGTTATTGGGGCAAGACTTGATTCAGTGCAAAAACAAGAAAGCAATTCCCCTTGCAAGGGTCATTGTTGACTTTTATCAGTTCTCCTTGACAGGTAAAACATGTAAAGCATGTAAAGATTTTGAATCTGATCTGCCACTTAAAAGCCATTTCAACATTTGTTAAAGGGGTAAATTCCTCCTTTGTTAAAAGGGGTATTAAGTCCTCACCTTGGCAACTTGTAAAGGAACCCTGATGGCACAATAGGTTCACAAAGAGAGGTTAGTACTTACTCTTAATTGGACATTTACTATGTGTCAGGCATCACCATGCTAAACTTTACTTACATTCTCTCTTTCATCCTTACAGTTCTGGAATCTCACCATCAAGTCTAGTCTAGCCCTCATATTGACCCTATTGGACAGAACAATACTGCCCCATATAGATATCTGAGGCTGTAAATCTTTATAAGACCAGAAAGCCTCATCTAACTCCCTTGGAACCACCTGGTGGGTTCAAACTGCTGACCTTGCAGTTAGCAGCCCAACACATAATCCATGAACTTTTTGAAGCTCCACTTCCCTCCTAAATATGCCGGCTGCCAGATAGGCTGAGAAAATTGGGTATCTGGCATCTAACATCTCAGGAGGTCATAGGGGACAGGGGGAGGTGTGGAGCAGGGTTTGGTTGGGAGATGAGAAAGAGTCTGCAGTAAAGAGACAAGATGATCATCCATGCCGTAGCTCGAGAGTAGTTTGGGGCAATTTATTATGAGGTTCAATTGTGTGCTGTAGGCCAGGAGCCAGGGAAAATTTTTTGTTAAGAGCCAGATAGTAAATGAGGATTTGTGGACCACATATGGTGTCTGTGGTGTTTCTTCTTTGCCTACTTTAAAATAAGCATACAAAAAGCAACCCTTTCAAAATTAACTAAAAACAAAATCAATAAAAACATTCTTAGCTAGACATACAGAACAGGGTTTAGGGCCTGAGTTGGCTGAAAACACGGTAGTTTACCAAGCCCTCCCTGAGCCATGAAAACGCAGAGGAAAGGAACATCAGTGAGGATAGAGTCATGATTTTGAAGCTTTACGAAATTTTGAGAATTGAGTGCTGCTTCGGAGGAGAAGTGGAGTTAGATTGAGAGATGTGTTCTTTCTGAAGAGATCCTTAAATAGATAAGCAAGCCTTCGATGCTATCATAACACAGATATGCAAAGAATCTTTGGAGAGCAGTTTACAGGTGAAATAGGCTAATTGCAAGCCAGGGTTAGAGTACGGCGGCTTACATACCTGGGCTGCCTCAGCCGCTAGCAAGCCAACCTGTGAAACAGCTCTGAGAAACGAAGATGTTCCTTTGGCTCAAAGCCTCCGTGTTAACTTGAAGTCCAAAAGAAACAGTATCTCGTGACAGTTGGCTCTTCTAGTGGGAGCTGTTGCAACTATGACTAATTAAAAGACAGCCATCATGTGGCTTAGAATAGCAAAGACTTGATTGTTTTAAATATATATATATATATATTTTTAATTGCATTTTGGTGAGAGTTTACATAGCAAATTAGGGCCTCGATTTCTATACATATTGTTCAATGACAATGGTTACATTTTGCATATATGTCAACATTTTTTAGTGGTTTTTTGATATAGTATTCACAAATCATACACCTTCATGGTCAAATCACTTTTAAAATGATTAAAATGTACTCTCTTGATCTCTTTACCATATCTATGCACACAGATTGCCATTCATCTTCAATTGGTTATTGGCATTGGGGGAGAATTACAACAGTGGTTGCTTTACTTAACATTCACTGAACCTTTTTAAATGAATATTGTGTGACACAACCTTCAAATACAAATGGTAAAAACTCACAGTCTAGAGAGGGTCAGAAATTATGCATAGAAATAATTGGTACAGTGAAGGAAGGATTAGAAAGTGTGTGTGTGCAAAGAAATTGCTGGCCAGGGCAAGGTATCACCAGTTAGTCTCAATTTAAACTTGCATGTAGACTCAGTTTAAATACTGTTGTCCTTCAGTAACTACAGATTTGACCTAATATTTGCCAGTTATTTTGCAAATCTGTACCAGTGATCACAAAGATACCTGTGTGAAGCACTGTTGAGAAAAGCACCGTCAAGAACATTTGTAGTTCTACTACAACTGCTACCACTAAGCTGTTATGATTTGCCTTGTGTACAAGGTATAAAACTATCATGTTTTTTTCTTGGTCGCTTAATTTTGTGTTTCCCACTGTTATTGGTATAACTGTTATTATTATTAAGTACCATGGAGTCAGCTTCTACTCATACAGACCTTATGGATTGAGGATGGCACCATGATCCCTAGCAATTGGTGTGACTATTGGACCCTAAAAAGTTTTATGGTTTCCCCCACTAAAACCTTCAGACAAGATTATTGGGGAGGCAGAATACTGTCCCCTTCCCCACTCACCACAGAGAAACACCATTGTAATCCCTGAGTCCAGAGAATATGGTATGTTACATGACAAAGGAGAACTAAGGTTGCAGATGAAATTAAGGTGCTAATTAGTTGAATTTAAAATAGAGAGATGATCCTGGATTATCTGAATGGGGCCAGTGTAATCACAAGGATCATTAAAAGTAGAAGATGGAAGCAGAAGAGGAAGTCAGAATGACTCAATGTGAAAAGAACTCAAACTACCGTTTCTGATTTTGAAGATGGAGAGACGGAAGAGCCCATATAAACCAAGGAGTACCACAGACCTCTAAAAGGAAGCAAACAATTCTCTACAGAAAAGAATGCAGTCAGACCAGTGCCAGACTTCTGACCTACAGAACTAGAACATAATAGATTTATATTGTTAGACCACCAAGTTTGTACTCATTTGTTTTAGCAAATTAGAAAACTAATACAATTACAAATACTTAACCCTATCAATAAAAGGTAGATTAAATTGTGGTACGGCCATACAATGGAAAAATTATACATGAAAACAAGATATTAAATGAAAAAAAGCAAAGACATAAATGTAGGTACAATGTGCTTCCATTTGTGTATTTTAGAGAAGGAACAAATACCAGCATAGTAATTACTTCTGAGATGGGGTTATAGAGGCCTGGCAGATGGGGAAAGAGGGTTAGGAGGAAGTGTTAAAAAACAAAACAGAACTGAGCCCCGGTGACATAGAGGTTGTGTGCGGGACTGCGGCCCACAGGGTTGGCGGTACAAATCCAGCAGCAGCTCTCCAGGAGCAAGGCTGGGCCCCCTACTCCCAACAGGGGGCAGTGATGCTCTCTCTCTCTCTCACACACACACACACACACACACACACACACACAAAACCCATCTCTTTACACTTACGGAATTTTGCTTACCACATTCACATATGGAAATAATAATTTTTAAATGTGTAACATGCAGGTAGAGACAACAGAGAATTTTCTCAATTTGGATCATCTTTTACTTATTGCCATCAAATCAAATCTCACTCATAGGATCCAAATTTAGTCTGTGAAAATTGCTCTGTCAATCTAGTTACATCTAAGTATCAAAATAAAACAGATTGCAAACTCTTAGTCTAAATTGGCCAGCTTTTGGGTTAAAATTATATTATTGTTGCATGCCTAGGAATATAATTTCAAAATCCCTAGGTTCTTTAAGAGTTGCTGTAAAAAAGGGGGTTGAGGTGAAAGAATCAGAAGAAAAAAGAAAAAAGTAATAGTCAATGTTTTCTACTTAAAACCTTATGTCCTAGAACAGACTAACAGTACTTAATGAACACCAGATATTGACTCTTGTGGAATTGTTCCTTAATACTTCTACTTATGAGTAATTAGGTAAGGGTACAAGTTAGATTTTAACTCTTCAAAACAGCTCAGTACATGAGTTCTTGCACCAGACATTTCATGTAAAGGTTGTAATATAACACTACAATTGATACTTAGAATCTGTTCTGAATGAAAACTTCTTGTTATATTAGTATGAATGTATTTTCTTTTATCAGATAATAATCCTCATTTTTCTCCAAACAATAGTTGACCAAAAGGATATATTTCCATTAAAATCCTTATTTAATTTTTATGTATTCATAAAGAACAAACAAACAGAAACTGGTTCTATTTGTTCTATAACCTGTTCAGCTTATCTTTCTTTTTTTGTTTAGAATATTTTGTAGTTAACTTATGCACAGCCAACCAGTCGATTCTGATTCATAGGGACCCTGTGAGGCAGAATGGAACTGCCCCTCCTATTAAGGCAGTAAGAATTATTCCCCAGAGCTTCAGAGACTATAAATCTTTGTGAGAACAGAATGCTTCATTTTTCTCCCAGAGAAGTACTGGTCTTTAAAATGCTGGTGTTGGCAGTTAACTCACTATTGCTACTAGAACTCTTTCAAACTTCCTGCCATTGATCTGATTCCAGCTCTTAGCTCTCCTATCAGACAGAGTAGAACTGCCCATGAGTTTCCTGAGACTATAACTCGTTATGGAACAGAAAGCCTCATCTTTTTCCCCACAAAGCAGCTGGTGGTTTCAAACTGCTGACCTTGAGATTACCAATCCAGCTTGTAACCACTTCACCACAAGGCTTCTTTAGCACCCAGAAAAAACTATCTGTACTAGAAACTTAGGAAGCTCACCAACATACTTTAAGAAACACTTGTGGAATTTCTGTAATATGAAATTCAAGCAAGACCAGATTGAAGTAAGAGCTTACTGAGTCGAGATGTTCTATATACAAATGCCAACCAAGGGACTGAATTAAAAAGGCATCTTCTAGTTCACTAAAAATGCTTAAAGTCAAAAGTGGCCTTAATGTGAGCAAATCAAATACCTTTCAGCATCTCTTTGGATAGCATTATAATTTTTCTTATTTGACTTAAAACAGGGAGTCTTCAAAAAGTTCATGGAAAAATTCTATGATCATTTGATTCCATGTCCCCCTCATGATAAATTTTATTAATTGAACATCTAGATAATTAATTTCCCCTTATACTCTTAAAATGAGTTCTTTATATAAAATAATTCTCTCTGTAGAATATAGGAAAAAGTCAGGAATTAGAATTATCAGGTACCTCAAGGAGCAAAAGAAAGATAGATGAAGGATTAAGTTGGGGGGTGGGAGGAGACTGATTGAAGGGGTTTTTTGTTGTTGTTGTTGTTGTTGTTGTTTGGGGGGGGGGGTTTTGATTGAAAGTTTTTAAGAAGAACATTTAGGCCCTCAGTTGCCCCTCCCACTATTCCACCCAAGAAGCAAAGTTTATCAGCACAGTAAAACACAAAAACCCAAGATTGGTAATCCTCTTGGATTGGCGTAAAGTGGGAAGAGGCTGGATTGAAAATGAGGATGAAGTCATAGTCTAAAGTGAACTAAAATTAAGAAAATTAAGGATTCCTATGAGTCAGAATCAACTCAACAGCAGTGGTGGGTTTGGCTTGAGAGTACGAGAAGATTTAGCCATAAGTTAAAAACAAATTAAGGAGATAAAAAGAATGACTAGTCTCAGGTTAAACAAAAAGTTATCCAAGAAAGAACATCATCATAAATTAGAACCAGAGACCTAGGACTGCTATTTTTCATGACAAGTTTTTAGTGCTACTTGACATGCATGTGCCACTTTGGGAAAATGAAAAAAGTACTTTTGAAATTTTCAATTAAAAAGTTCAGCTTTGGAAATCATTACAATGGCCCATTCTACTATTAGTAATCAAGTTATTTTTGTTATCAAAGGATGAGTCTTCTGAGTCCTGGCGGTATAGTGGGTTATGAAAACATGAGTATTAGTATAAAATTGATTTTTTTTTTTTTTTAGAGAAACCCTGAAGAAGATACCAGAGTTCTGCTGTTTCAATGTTTTTAGTTTCATTTAGGGATATCACATAAATAACAAATTAATTATTGTCTGTATATGTTGTTTGAATTTATTGCTAATATATACACGAAAACCTACTGCTATATTTTCAACTCACAGTGACTCTATATAGGATTTTGGAGGCTTTGTAAATCTGTACAGGAGCAGACAGCCAGGCTCAGCCTCCTCATTCTACTTCAGAGCAGCTGGCGGGTTTGAAAGGCTGACCATTGTGGGTAGCAGTCCACTGCCTAATTGACAACACCATCATGTTGACTTAGTAAAAGAAAATCATGCTATGATCTAATTTTTACCATTGCTTCTCATAATCTCATTTGTCATAAATATTAGCACTTACTAAACACATTTATTTACACTGTAGCAAGTTTTGTAAATTTAGCATCCTTAGTGTGCCTACCATGCAATGGGTTTGGTATTTTGCTCAAGTGAAATGAAGAGGGCAACTTAAATACTAAAGTATTTATGTATACTACAGTATTTATGATGGTCATCTCTCAGTTTATGCATAAATGTTTCTTAGAAGGTTTTGTACTACTGCTGCTATTTCAAAAGCAGAACTATTTGGCTTAGGTATTTTTCTAAGCGTTACATATGGTATATGAAAAGAAAAAAGAAAGTCTTACTTTATATGACTGCTATTAATTTGAGCATTTAGATACAGTTTATACTCTACATAATTTTTATTTGAAATATCGACAGGTCATGTCTTGATCTCTCTCATTCTCCCTCACCACAGAATCAAAGATGAGTGAGTAACATTTTATTAATAAAGCTCAAACCTCGTGGCTCCTCACTTGCGTCATACCGTTCCAAAGTGTGCACAGGGGCCTTAGCAAAGTTCTCACATAGTCATCGTTTTGTAAATTTGTGAAAGTAAGATATTTTATCCACAGTGTGTCAAGATCATTGCAATTTTTCCACTCCAATTCCTCCTCTGTCAACCTTCTTCTATAGGATGATTAGAATGGCTGTGTCATTTTTTTATTATACCCGTGTGTTCTTTTCCTTTATGGAGGTCTCCCAAATTGTAAGTTTTCTCATACCCACAACACTTGCAAGGATCCATTCCTGAATCAGCAAGATCTCCTTTTCAGACTATTAAGCCCCAGTTCTAAGAACTCAACATTGATTTTCCCTTAGTATTGTTAGAATTGAAATTTAGAACTAAATAAGTTACAGATAAACAGATAAATATTTGTTCCTTGAGCCTACTTAAAATTAGTACCCTCTACCACTGCGTTGTGCTTGGCAAAGAGGAAGGGTGATTTAGAAAAAAGGAAGTTCCCCTACAACAGCGGTTCTCAACCCTGTGAGTCGCAACCCTTTTGGGGTTTGAATGACCCTTTCATAGGAGTCACCTAAGAGCCATTGGAAAAGATATAAATACTTCATATTATATAATTAGATAGTGTTTTGTGATTAATCACTATGCTTTAATTATCTTTAATTCTGTTCAATTTGTAACACTGAAAATATATCCTGCATATCATATATTCACAGTATGATTCATAACAGTAGCAAAATTGTAGTTATGAAGTAGCAACAGAAATAATTTTATGGTTGGGGAGCATCACAACACGAGGAACTGAATGAAAGAGTGGCGGCCTTAGGAAGGTTGAGAACCACTGCTCTACAAGATGGATTGACACTGGGACTGCAACAATGAGTTCAACCACAACAATTGCTAGGGTGGCTTTGGATCGACAGTGTTTCCTTCTGTTGTACTGGGTAAAACTGACTTGGCATCCAGCAACACAACCAATTTAATGAGTCCCTCCAACTAATAAAAATAAAAGAAAGTCTTAAAATAACTATAGGATCACAAATACAGTTACCAGAAAACTTTTCTTAAAGGACATTTTGAACGAGCCTGAGTAAACATGCCAAAATATTTAAAATGAAAACTTTAAAGTCTGAGTTAATCTAATTTGGATAGATTAATTTGTATATTTCTTTAGCTTAGCTGCACAATGTGACAAGCCACTTTTGAAAGGGTTAATATTTACATTAATATCTGTTCTGATATGAGAGCATGGAAGATTTGAAAGCAACTCTGATATCTACCTAACTAATAACAAAAATAAGGTAGAGAGAGAATAAAAATAAATTTTCCACCCAAAGTGCAAATATGGCTTTGCATTTGCCAGACTTAAAAAGTTGCTTTTGGTCATTTTGTTTAAAGTAGGAAGAGGGAGAGGTAATAGTGAATGAACCTTGCTTATAGGAGAAACAACCTAAAATGGGCAAAGGATTAGGGTAGGAAAATAGCCAGAAGAGTGTAAACCAAGAGCAAGAATAAGGCTGTTACCAGAAATAGTAACTTTGAACTTACTGTTATTTATTTCCATTCTAAAACGCTTAACTCTGAAGGTATTTTTCAGGTTGAAACACAGTTGCGGCCTTGAAAACAACTAGGATGTCATAGAGTAATGATATATGATTACGTTTCACTGACTGGTCTTCTGAAGCCTTGATAACATATACAGCAGCACTGTCTGGAGGTAACGTAGTTTCTAGCAGCTCTTACCAAACTGCAAACATTTGGATGGAACTTAATGGGTCAGAGTGGGAGCTTTTTCTGTTCTCTTCTTTTTTTGTGTGTCATTGTAAGTCATAAGGGGAAAGTACTCTTGTGTTACCACCAGCTAATTGTTTCATTCTTTTGTCTCATTTTATCTGTCATCTGGACAGATTTTTAGAAGAGATGTGAGAATGGGAGAAAGGAGATTAAGTGGTTTCCTGGTATCAATCAGGGAAGTTGGGTAGGACATAACTTTTGGCTCGTCTTTTAAACACGTGTTAGTAGAGGGGCTAATTAAGGTCAATTTGAGGTGCTTTATTCCCCAATCAGGACTTTTGTCACATCAAATGGATGTCTTTGGATAAGCACCAACCTATCCCCTACATAAAAGGGTTCAGAGTGTACACTGTGAAGGGTTAGTATCATCATCTTTACAAAAAAAAACGACAACCCATTGCTCAAATTGGAAACCACAAAAAAGTGCTTCAATTGATGAAACCACTCGCCTTTTAGCTTTATTCTCTCTGAAAAAAACCCCACTAACCAGAATGGCCACCTCTCACTTTGGAGCTAACAATGACTTGATGATTTCTGCTGGCTTTTTCCCTCTCGCTTATGGGCCAGCTCCAGACTCTGGATCTCTGAAAACGCTCTTGTTTGCATTACAGAGCTCTCATTTGGAAGGCAGTGAATCAGCAGTGTTACTTTGCTGTGAATGTGAAGAATCAGAAATCTTTAGGGATTCCAATGTATATGTATGTTTTCCTACAACCTTTGGTGAATCAAGTGAAAAAGCTTGTCGGTGAATTTGGCTTATATCAATGCAACTGAGTTACTGCCTATTACATCTATTTGGCCTCATTCAACTAACTGAGTATCAGAACCACACATTGATTTGAATTTCCACACAGTAAAACAGTAGTTCATTCTAGTAAATGATGAATTTGATGTTGAGTTTCTTAAAAGCTCAGCGTTTCTTGTTAATGGGTGTAATGAAGAATCAGAAGCTGATGACTCATCGAGACTGAATTCTTACCACTTTTGCAAAGAATAAATTAGCATATAACTTGAGGTTAGAAATTTAAAGGACTAGTCTGATCATATTTAAACTGCACCTTTTACAATGAAAGGAACCGTGGTGGCACTGTTGAGTAAGTATTGGATTCCTCTCTGTAAGGTCAGAGGTTAGATCAACCAGTAGCTCCACAGAAAAAAGTTACAGCTGTCTGCTTCCATAAAGTACTCTCCATTACACGTAATGTGTAATGCATTTGTCAAATCTGTGATTCCCTTTTTGGAAACATTTTAAAAATTCATCTGTTTGCATGGCTGACATTTTTTCCCCTACCTCTTGGGCAAGAGAGGCATGCTGGTTTTTGCCAAAAACTGCCACACTGAGATGGCTGCTTGAGCAGGTGAACTGTCATGGTGGCACAATAGTCTCTCCCCTCCTCCCCCCTGTCTGCTACAAGTCAGGTCTTTTTTTGGGTCACACACTGTTACACAATCTTTTCAGAACCTCTAAATAGAAAGCTTGATTAAGTCTGACCTGGTGAAACAAATTCCAAATGCACTACAAGTCGACATTTTCATCCCTTATGGAAGTTGACAAATGTCCAGAATGAGGTTTGTCATCATTCGATATCTCACCTTTTTTGAAATGGGGAACCCTCTTGTACACTTGAGTTTTTCCCATAGTGCTGTCCTTGTAGGTTGTGTTCAACATCCCAACAGTTGCTGCAGCATTTTCCCCAAGCAGGAAACAAAAATTCACAACCACACGCTGTTTTTTTTAAATGAGTCATCATAAGAAATGAAGTTCGAGCAAAACTGCTTTCATGAAAAAATTCACTGTGTCCAAAGAGAACCTTCCCAAGTGATGCCCCTGGATGCACTAATTCAGAAAAAGAGTTGCCCAATGTTCTCCTAGTGGGAAAAATGCATACAACAAAAACTTTGCCCGGGAGAGGTTTTTTCCATTTTTTTGTTTTGTTTTGTTTGGGGGGGGGGGGGTACCTCATATATAGAAACATTGTGTGAAATGTTTCATATATCAGCAATTTCTGATACTAGGTTTCCTAGTATCAATTCATAAATGTTGTACATAAGATTGAAAAATATGTAAGATGTACAACTTTTGTGGATCAGAAGGAAGATCACTATTAAGAAAAGTCTCTTTAAATTCCAAGATTGAAGGAGTGGAGAAAATTGGGGAAGGAGAAATGTTTTTGTGGCAGAAAAGTATATATTGCTCTTTAGTGGGAGAAATAAAAGCTATAAATTGTTCTTAATAATTCAAGTCAGGTTTTGTGGGAAATATATTGACTTGGATTTTAGAATTGTAGTTCTAAAGGGGAAAGTTTTTTCTTTCAATAAACTCAAAAATGGTATGTGTATAACACATGTGTCTCAAAGCCATGGTGATAACAGTGAAAGCCACCTTGCCTTCTTGTACAACCAGCTTGAAACAGAGTGCCCACGTTCCCTTAACTACAATTCTAAAATCCAAAACTCAATACATTTCCCACAAAACCCGACTTGAATTGTTAAGAACAATTTATAGCTTTTATTTATCCCACTAAAAGTGAGCAGTATATACTTTTCTGCCACAAGTTTACTGTGTTTGTTAGACAATTACCCTGGATTACACCAAAGAGGGTTTGGGAGTTTGTTTGTTTGTTTGTTTGTTTGTTTGTTTGTTTGTTTGTTTGTTTGTTTGTTTTGCAATATGTGGAATATGTGCTCTGTTAACTTTCTTACATAGAAAAATATTGGAATTCCAATATAGATCCAGTCCAGCAGGATTTGGATGAGATATTTTGAACCTGTATGTTGTTTCTTTTATTAAAAAATGGTCGTAGAGATATTAACAGTGAGGAAAAATATTTTTGTACTCTTAAATAATTTGTCAATTAGGGGCTGAGCTCCGGTAGTAGTTGTGTGTAGGACTGCGGCCCACTGGGTTGGAGATTCAAATCCAGCAGCAAGGCTGGGCCTCCTACTCCCACCACCAGAGGGCAGTGATGCCCCCCCAAAAAAAATAATTTGTCAACCAATTTAAATCATTTATCTTGACCATGAAGACAATATAATAACTATTCAGTTGGCTCTAGAAGATTGATAATCTGAGCATTCCTTCATTCACAATAAGATCTTTTGTTCTTTGATGCCTGATACTTGATCTTAGCAACACCATGTGATCACACAAGCTGGTATGCTTCTTCCATGTGAACTTTGTTGCTTTTCAGCTAGATGGCCACTTGTTATCTTCAAGCTTTGAAGACTCCAGACACTATATTTTTTGATAGCCCAGCATCATCAGCTTTCTTCAATACATTTGCTTTTGCACCTGCTTTGTCTTCAGTGATCATGTCAGGAAGATGAACAACAGGGAATGCCAGTTTAATAGAACAGTGTTCTTGCATGAAGTGAGTACTTGAGTAGAGACCCAATGTCCATCTGCTACCTTAGTACTAGACCTATAAATATGTGAGCTATTTCCCCATTGTCATGTAAAAACACACTCTATATATCGGACCATAAGATGTACTTCTTTTCCTCAAATGTGGGTGGGGGTGGTGGTGTAAGAAACAAAGGTGTGTCTTATAGTCTGAAGGTGTGGTACCCAGAACATTTGTTTGTGATTCCATGTGCCTGCTTACTGTCCACTGCTGTTTGCTTGTTGTGGATTGCTGTGTGTTCAGAGAAGTCCCAACTCCTGGAGTCTCAATGTCAGTCAGGTCAGCACACACCTCCCCTCATTTGTTAATGAAAGTGATGATGGTTCCAAGGGGCTGAGCCCCGGTGGCGTAGTAGTTGTGTGTGGGACTGCGGCCCACTGGGCTGGCGGTTCAAATCCAGCAGCAGCCCTCCAGGAGCAAGGCTGGGTCCCCTACTTCCACCAGAGGGCAGTGATGCCCCCCAAAAAAAAGTGATGATGGTTCTTAACACCACTGTTGAGTTTATGCTGTTAAATATTACCATATTGTGCTTTATCTTAATATTTTAGTGTAGTGGAACTATTTGGTTCAGAATGTTTTTCTTGTTTTCGTGCTCTAAAAACTGGGCTGTCTTATGGTCTGAAAAATATGGTATTTACATATGTACATGCCTGTATTTAGACCTCTATAAACACCCTTTGCCTCCTAGTTCCTTCATTTCCTTTTACTTTCCTCTTGTCTCACTAACATGTTCAGCCTTCATTTGGGTTTCAGTAATTCCCCTTGGCTACATTACGCTTGATTGAGGCCTCCTACATCCTTCTCGCTATTGATTTTAGGTTACTTGTGGTTCCCTTGTCCCAGTTTGCTAACACTCTCTTCCTTCCACCACCCCCCCCCCAACAAAACAAAAAATAAAGAAAATAAAACAATAACAACAGCAACAAAGAAAATCAACAACAAAAAAAGAGAAAAGCCTATTAATAGCTCAAGGCTGTTTGTTGACCTTTACAGGTGTTTCCCAGTTGAGTCTAATGGAATGCCACACCCTGGCCCAAAGTCTATTTTTGGTATTCCCTGGGGACTTTGTTGCTCTGTTCCCCTTGCTGTTCTGTTGCACACCCTTCGTGTTTCATCTCAGTGTGGTGAGGTCAAATTGGCGGCAATTCCCATACTGTGTCTCCAGTGTTGTACCCTGTAGCGCTATGGATCAGTAAGGGACAAGATGACCTGCTCTTTGAGCCTGGTCTCTAATCCTTGCTTCTCCTTCTAACCTATATGCCTGCTTTACATTTTTATTTACTTCCCACTGTCTCTTGGCTGAAGTTTTAGTTGGTGATTACCTGATTTTAGTTGCACTTATCTTTGCTATGGAGTTTATTCAGATTTGGAATGGTGTTATCCAAGCGAAGACCTCGATTTGCTAGTTGTAGATAAAAGAACTACAAATGTTGGCCACTAAAAGGTAGATTCTACCTGCTTCCAGGTGTTATTTTGTGTGGTAGGCACTATATATACCAGGAAGCTTCAAAATGTGTGATAATGGAATTTTTCTATGAGCTTTTTATAGGGCCTTCATATGTTGTTAGGATCCCTGGTGATATAGTGGTTACTCACTAGGTTGCTAACTGCTGCTACCGGTAAAGAGTGACAGCCTCACAAACCCACAGGACAGTTTTACCCTCTCCTATAGGCTTATTATAACACAGAATCAACTCAAGGACTTGATAGCATGACTCTGTTTTTTGTTTTGGGGAGGCTTATATATTACTGAGGGGTAGCCAATGGAAAACATAGCTCTGGAAGCAAACTGTGCCCTTAGTATATCACCATTCTACTGCAAGCTCTGACACTCTCTTCTTTACTTTATCTTAATAGCACAATAAACGCAATCACCATTTAGGACCTTATTCACCTATTATTGATTTACCTGCTTGCACATCATTCAGTATTGCTAAAAAACTGAAAATGGTTTGCGTTTAGCTGTTGTCACTCATTCATTTTGGAGTGTTGCCCATTTCCCAAGTGCTTACGGACACTAACAGATGTGAATTGTCATGACCCTAATATTATCAACATGTGGAAGGTGGAAAACAAGGGCAGTGTTGACATCACATCTCATCAGCTGACAGCCATTGGTGAGCATATTATCAGCAGGGCAGTATCACCATCAGTGGATCATACATGAGGTTCCTTACACAGCATCTTATCAATTTTTTTTTCCAGTTTGCATTATTCCTATGAAATTAGACCAACTTTACACCTTGACTGTTTTTGTCTTAAATAGATTAGTGAATGGAAATCAACATGAAGAGTATTTTCATGAAGTTAGACACATAGGAGGAAAGAGTGACACTAGTTTTATTGATTTTCTTCCTTAGAAACAACTAATTGGATATATAGATATTTATTTAAAGATTGCGCTGAGTGACTTTACTTTCTTGCTAGAATTTTCTTGCTTCAATTTTAATTGAAGTCACAATTGTTGTTTTCTTTTCCTTCTCAAAAACAAGAGTGGTTATGTGGCTGACTTTTTAAATGTTTTGATACATTTTTCTATTTTAGCTCAAGGAGCACTTCCATACCTTTTCCCCCTTACTTACTCTCCATCTCACCTTTCACATCAATGGGGATTGAAAAGCTTCTTCTTAATTTGAAGTCTTAACCTTAAAAATAATTAATTTGGGGAGCAACCTGATTGAAATTCCCATTATTTAATTTTGTTGAAAGGAAGTGGTATCAGAGCTTGGTAACTCTTTGAAGTAGGTGGTAACTGTGGTAGTTACATAATCTAGTGCCAACTTGAGACTGTTCAGAGTGAAGAGGTGGGGTTCTGCCTGTGAATAAAGTTCAGAGGTGCTACTGAGATAAATAGTTGACTGGAGGTGGGACACACTCTGCTTCATCTCCCTCCAAGACGTTCCTGTCGACAAGCTATAATTGCAGCCAGAGCCTTGGAGCTGGAGAAGCCATGTGGAGACCCCTGCCAGCAGTAAGATGTTTCTCCCATCACTGGATCCACAAGACTTTCCACCCCCTGACCTGTGATCTTCCTGCGCTCGGTGTCATTGCATGTGTTGCCTGAGTCTGAAGAGGAATGTACAGACTGGTATCATACATATGGGCTAATATCAGACTTAAGGATTTGATCTGGACTGGGCTAGGATGTTTTCTTACTGTACAATTATTCTTTGACATAAAGTTCTCTCACACACATATAAATCTCCCTAGATTTGCTTCTGTAGTCTACCTGGACTAACACAGTAACTGTTGCAAAAGAAGCATAGGCATTAAAGTCAATCACTGAAGTTTTTTTTCAATCTTAAGATAACAAAAATAAGAACTTTGGTTACTTTAATTCATTAGTTTACTTATATATTCATGTACTTATTCACCAAGTTTTGATTGAGATTTATGTACAAAGCACTGAGTCCAGGCAGTGGGGGTTAGACATAAAATATAGAAATCTACTCTTAAGGGCTGAGCCCCGGTGGCGTAGTGGTTGTGC
>PVJH01024444.1:0-21763 GCA_004026705.1 Nesogale talazaci
TTCCTTTGGGTGTGTGCCCAGCCTCTTCCTGGATCACGGCAGATTGGACCCGTATCCGTGGACACAGCCAGTTTGTCGCAGGCGGGCTGCTGGACCCTCGGCTGTGGTGTGGGGCCGCAGGGGACAGAGACACAGACTCATCCCTCAGGGCTGTCCCAGTTGGGTGACCAAGGTCACTTCAGAGGACCATACTGGGCAGGGGAAGCAAGGTGGATCCCTGCTCCCGGGCACAGGGAGGGAACATCTCAAGGAATTGGTGAAGCTGAGGCTTCTCTGGCTCCAAGAGGCTGGGACTTAGCCTGAGGGGAGGGACAGGGACTTAGAGGCACAGGGGCAGGGCCGGGGCAGGACTTGGTGCTCTGTCCAGTCCTCTCATTCCGCACCGCAGGGGACAAGAATACTACCACAAGGGTCTCAATCCCATCACAAGGGGCAGTTCCTCATGGTGTCAGGTCTCAACCCCAGTTCTGTGTGGACTCCTTTGGCCGGCCCCCTCATCCAGGACTTGTCCTCTCCCCTATCCTCATCTCTCAGCCAAACCAGCGCTGAATCATACCGGTCCCTCCTGTGCATGCCTCCGTCCTTCCGTCACCCGGGGATCTGGCCTCTGACTCAGCTCCCTGCACCCCTTGGGGACCCAGGCCTGGCTCCAGGACTCTAGTCGATATCTGGCTGGGACTGAGAGTCAGCATGTGCTGGAGGGGGTGGCGGTGGGCGTAGGGAGTGCCCCCAGGCTGGCTGGCACAGGGCCATTTGAGAACCATTTAAGGTCGGGAAGGAGGCCTGGGACGCGGCAGCTGTCAGCGCTTGCCCGGGAGTTCTGTGTCTGCCTGCAGCCGCCGCTGTGGTGCCGTTTGTAAAGCAGAGATAATTATACCGTCCTCACGGCTGAAGGCGAACGTGCGAACCACGCTTTATGAACTGCGAAGCCGTAGACAAATGTTGGTTGTTAACATTATTAAGAGGTGATGCTTTTCCTTATCCGCACTCCCTTTAGACTCGCTACTCCTTGGGGACGCTACCCCTGCCCTGGCAAGGCCCCCGGCCTCCAGTCCCTCGCCCTGTCCCCTGCCTTTCCCGCATCTCTGTGCCTCATCCACCCAGGGGAGCAAGGCAGGCAGGCAGGCTGCAGGGCATTCGTCAGCTGCGCCAGGCATTGCAGCTACCGCTCGACCCCCATAAGCCTTGCTGGCCTGAGGGGCAGGCGCACGAGGCCAGGCTCGGCCTCTGCGGCTGAGTTTCTTACCCTACAAGGCCCTGTTTGGTCCAGAGCAGCTGGACGGGGGCCCACGGACCCGTGGAGCAGTGGGGGTGGGTGGAGCCAGTGGGTGGCACAAACATTAGGGAAGGAGGGCTCCCAGGCGAGGGGAGGTGTCAGGCGGGAAGGCTGTGGGTGGGTGGGGAGAAAGCCGAGAGAGGGAGGGAGGGTGTGGTGTCATGTGGACTAGACCCCTCGGGAAGCCACTTCTCCTCTTGCTTCTCACTGTCTCCTTGTTCCACACCCCCACCCACCCCCAGTACCATGGTAACCAAGGCTGGCTGCCCAGCGCCCTCTTGGGGTGCCACCCGATCAGAGTGGGCCTGCTTTTCAGAACCACTGAGCTCAGTGCCTGGTAGGGGACCATGGAAACCAGGGGTGGAGAACTAGGGGATGTGGCTATGGTTGCGGTGGGGGGGGGGCCTTTGGGAGGGCGTGTCTGTTTTTGTGACAGGGTCTGGGCCTCACAAACTTCCCAAGTCCCACCTCAGTCCCTCCCCACCCTCCTGAGCGAGCCCCAAAGGGTGTGTGGACGGGTGGGTGGTGGAGAGAGTAGTGAGACGTGGCGCGACTGCATCCGCCAGCCCAGGTTATTGAGCCCGGGTGCCAGGTGCTTCATTGGTCTACACGGTCCCCCTGTTTGGAGAGTGCCAGGGACTTGCCCCAAACCGCTCAGAGCCTACCTTAGTCTGGGTAAACCAGGCAAACAAATACATAGACTCGCATATGGATATAAGGGAAAGGTTTATATACAGAAGGAGTAGAACATTGAGAAAGCATCCCAACCCAGCCCAGTTCAAAGTCATAAGTCCAATATTAGCCCATATGCCTGATACCAGTTTATAAAGTCTCCTTCTGACTCATTAAGTCACAGGTCACTGGGTGCAGAAACCCGGCGCTGGCAGGGGTCTCCCCATGGCTCCTCGCTTCCAGGGCTCAGGGTCCATCAACAACATCCAGTGGTGGTAGAAGCAACTCAGTGCTGGCAGGGCTCTCCACGTGGCTTCTCCAGCTTCAGAGGTCTGGTTCCATCAGCGTAATGCCGTGTGGCTTCTCCTCCAGCTCCTGGGACGCTGCCATCTTGTCTTGTCCGTAGTTCGTTGTCTCTGAGACTCACTCCCAACAACTGGGGAGATAGCTTCTCATCTTCACAAGGGAAATATCGCGAGATTTCCCAGACGTCTCAGGAGAAAGCCATGTCCACACAGAGGCCTCATTGGCTACTCACTGGCTATCTCCAGATTAACAGGCTAGACTCCACCCCTACATCTCAATCATGGAATTAGCATAAGCACATGACCACCACAGAGCCCCTGGAACTGCCTCACCCGCAGAGATCCCCTTAAGGGAGACCCACTCCCACTACACAGATGGAAAAACAGAGAGATGGCCCTTGGGCAAGGCTGGCCATCTTTCCTGAGTGTCTGTGATCTGTCTAGGACGGTCTGGAGCCCCGGGTGAGTTAGGCAGTGTCCACAAAGGAGGCCAATGGACCCAGCGGGGCTGGAGGATCAGCCTGTCCTGCGGGTAGGGGTTACTGAGGGTGACCGAGGGCCAGGTCTGTGGTGACATCCTCATCACAGCCCTGCCAGGCAGGATCTGTGGCCAAGTCGCAGACCAGGAAGGAGTCCCTGGTGGAGCAGACGGTTGAACACTCACCTTCTAGCAGAAAGGTTGGCGGTTGGGCCTGCTCAGAGGCACCTAGGGGGGATGGCCTAAGGACAGCCCCAGGGAACAAGCCCACTCTGCACACATGAGGGGCCCCAGGAGTCACAATCAACTCAGTGGCCGTGTCGGTGACAACCCAGACAGGGAAACGGCCTTGCACAGCTTTGGTTTCTTGTTCGGTCCAGGGGGCCTGCAGACTGGCCCGCATGCGGCTCGCGGCTCTTCCGGCTTGTGGTCGGTGGCTCAGAAGTACGAGGGAAATCTTTCCAAAGGTTGTGATTCAAATCATGGCAGTCTCGTTTGTTTGCAAGCGCCCGCGTAGGGCTCCCGTTGTGGGGGACAGGATGGACTCTTGTGTCTGAACAGTCAGCCGCCCCTGGGCTAGAACAGCCCTAGAAGCTCCTGGGATGGCGGCAATGTGCTCGGTCACTGTGCCCGGTGCCAGATGAGGCGGCCAACAGCCTTTGAGCCTGTGACATGTGGCCGAGGAGACTGAACTTCGCTGTGGGCACTGGGCTCTGTAAGAGTCTCTGGTGACTTGAGGCCACCCTGCAGGACATGCTGGGACTATGGACCCAGTGCTGTGGACTGTTGCACTGGGTCCACTCGGGGCTCCTGGAGAGCTGGCTGAGGGGGGGCTGGGGGGTGGCTAGGCAAGACACACACAGCCCTCTGGAGACAGGGTGTGTGTTTGTAGGGGGTGTCCCTCTCCTCATCTCAGGGCCTGGCTTTGACCCTGCTTCGTTTCTGGGCTCACCCCCACCGCAGGGGCTCTGACGGGAGGCCCTGGGGGTGTCTGTGAGGAGGAATGGGGGTGGGTGGAGAACATCCCATCGCCATCCTATCGTCCCTCCTCCCTCTTGCTCAGATCCCACGTGCTCGGACGTGAGCCGGAGTTTTCAGTATTCCCTCGCTATGTCCCTGGCCTCCTTACAGACGGCCACTGACCACACTCGACTTGGACAAAGGTGAGGCCGTTTCGACGCCTGGGCTGCTCAGTGAGCACCTGTGAGGGTGTCGCAGCCAAACCCTGGGCTTCTTTTCCCTTGCTCACACTCCAGCCCACTGTGACCAGGTAGGTTCTGATGCTGTGCGGTGTCCATCCAGGCTGCGTGGAGTTTCCCAGGCTGGGACCTGTTGGAAGCAGCTCTCCAGGCCCTGTTTCCATGGCACCTCTGAGATGGGAGTGGAGAGTCGAATCACCAGTGTCCAGTTAATGACCTGGCACCCAGCTGTGTCACCAAGGACACACAGAGGGAAGGAGGCTGTCTAGGGGGGCCGGGAGTGCAAAGGCAGGGGAAGAAGGTTAAGGCCCTGCCAGTCGCCTGGGCCTCTGACCACTCAGGCCAGGCCTGGTTAGAGATCCCCCCGGGCGGTGGTGGTGGTGGGATCTTGGAATGCCACATGTCCCGTGTTGTCCATCTGTGTGTGACCGGGGCTTAGACCCATCTGAACAAATAGGTGGACTCTTTAATCAGAGCCACACTCCCCCCCACCCCCCTGGCCTCCCTATAACCCCCCACTCCCTCCCTCCCCTGAAGCAGGGGTGCCACAACGGGCAGGCATTCTCCCAAGAGGAGGCTGCACCCTGGAGGCCCAGCCTGTTGCTGCTGCAAATGCTTCCTGGGATGGGCAGCCAGCTGTGTGACATCAGCCAGGTCACGCTGACCCTGTCAAAGCTTCTCGAATTCGTGCGTTCAGTTCTAGAGTCTCGGACATTTTCAGCCGACGTGGAAACACTCCCAGCACAGCTGGTCTCTTTGTCCACGGGGCCCACACTCACCCAGCACCCCATAGAAGACGCCGCCCCCCAGCTGATGGTTTGCACACCACCACTGACCTGGAGGTTGGCAGTTCGAACCTACACATGATACCACGAGAGAAAGGCCCAGGGAACGGATATGTTCTACGTCTTTCTCTTTTGTGCCGGTACACACACACACACACACACACACACACACACACACACACACACAGAGTATTTTCTGTTTCCACTTCCTAAATGAACGCCTCATTCCCATGCCACTTTTCCCCTTCTTCTCGGAGCCACAGGAATCTCCTGCCCTCTGAACTCCCGAAGTCCTTAGCTCCTTGTTTCTCTGCGCTTTTACAGCCAGTTCTGCAGCTGGCTTATCTGAACTTCCCTACCAGCCAGGGGCCCCTGAGACCTCCGCCGCCAGGTCTGTTCACTTTGTGGCCCAGACCTCCTGACAGTCTGCACTGTGTGAGGCAGCCGTGGGTGAGTGAGGCCCCGTGACTTCCCCAGGGCCCCGGCGGGCGGCTGTTGGAACAACCCAGGTGGTCATACAGAAGCTGGGTGAGACACCCCACTGCACAGGGTAATGAGCATCTGCCCGCACATGAAGAAGAGGGCAGAGCAGGCAGGGAGCAGTGGTCCTCACCATCTTGTCGCAGCCTCATCTCACCCCCTGGGGAATATATTAGAAAGGAAAATGGTGCGTCCGAACCTCCCAGATCGACTGAATGAACAGCACTGGGAGGGAGCCAGTGAACCCTCACTTTCACCAGCCCTCCAGGTGATTCTGAGGCACAGTAACAACTGAGAGCCACCGCCAGAGACCGTGTGTCCTTGCCCAAGGTTAGCGCCCACGTGATACAGGAGGAGCGTGTGGGCTGTGGAACCAGGTCTCCTAGGTTCAAATCTCTTGTGCCCAAGTTTAAAGGCCATGTAAGATAGGATTTCGGGGTACAATCTCATTGGGTTGTCAGGTTCCCATGAGAAAGAATCAACCAGACCAAAGAACAGACACACTGCCCCTGAATCCATTTAGACTCATAGTGAGCCTCTCTCTCTCTTTTTTTAACGACTCTCTCTTTACAAGAGCAGGCAGCCTCATTTTCCTCCCATGAAGTGGCTGGTGGGTTTGAACCACCAACCTCCTGGTTAATAGCCCAGTGCCTAACCCACAGTGCATCTTTCTCTGGTGGTCAACCACCTCCCAAATCTGTTACCACTGAGTCGATTCTAATTCATCGTGATCCTGTTTCTGCGGCTGTCAATCTTCATGCGGGCAGTTGCAGCTTCAGCTTCCTCTCTCTAGGCAGCTGGTGGATTTGAACTGCTGACCTTGTGGTTAACAGTCCAGCACTGACCTGGCAGTGCCATCAGGGTTCCCTAAACGTTTGTGCGTCTAAGAATCCACCGAGATAATCCCACTTTGGGAAATCTGCTTCAGACATCAGAGGAAGGCTCAGGAATGAATACTTAAGCTTCCAGGTGATCCTGGTTTGAGAGGGTCAAGAAGCAGCCTGAGAACCTCTGGAATGAAGTGGCTTGTGTGATGGGGTATCTCTGTTGTGGTGGCTGCTGTGAGATAATGTCTAGCGTGAGAACCCCCCAGAGGATGCTGGGAACCGCATGGTACCCAAGTCACTGGCCTGAGTAGGAGTTCCCCGCTCACTGTGGTTCAGGACTTGGAACTGCTTCAAAAGGTCCAGTCTTGGCTAACAGAAAAGAAGGTGGACACGTGACCTCACAACCAAATCTCCTGGCAGATTTTGACCCAACTAGGAAACAGGCAGTGGCCTTCTAAGCACTGCCTTCAATGTGTGGGGGGTGGGGGGGTGGGGGAGACTTCCCTTTTTGACAGGGGGAATTGCTGCCTGGATCTGCCACCAGAGATTTGGTTGCTATGCAACACATAAGCCGCCCTTGTTTCCTCGACTGTGACTGAACCGGTTTGAACCAGGTCGAAGCCCCGCCTTATTTATTCATGGTGAGATTTAGCCTGAGCGCAGACGGGAGTCTGTGGAATCAGTTCCGATTCATGGCGATGTCTTGTGGGTCAGAGGAGAGCTGGGCTCCGAGGGGTGGTGACGAATGGGTCTGCAGAAGTAGCCTGCCAGGCGGTCGGTGCATCTCAGGATAATTGGCAACCAAGCGTGTGTCTGGGGGTGAGGGGGGGGGTGGGTAATCTATATGGCCAGTTGATGGGTTGTGTATGTAGGGGGCATCTGGTTCCCTTCCCTGTCTGGTGTAAATGTTCTCCTACGGTAAGTGAGATCTTGACGTGTAAGGTAGACACTAGAGCCTTTGGGGGAGGTTAGGAAGCCTCTGGAAGCCGGTGGTGGAGCTGCCAAGGCCATGCAATGTTGGGGTACAAAGTGCCACCCCTCACAGGCCTGAGGCACCTCCTGCACAGTCTGCTCCCATAGGCCTCCTCTCTAAGGGGCTTGAGGACGTGGACTCTTTGGGTGAGCCCCCATGCCCCCAAGATGTCATTCCACCTGCTGCCACCAGGGGTCTCTGAAACTCCCTGAAAAATCTCTGGTCCAGCTGGAGGTGACCCTGGAACCAGACTCCACGCTCCAGGAGGGCCAGGAAGGCCCACCCACCTCCAGGGGCCAGCCTGTGCCTCTGTGTCAGTTGGGGGGAGGGCCGAACCCCATGCAGGTGCTCACAGACTGCCTTTCAGACCCCCCTACCCCACTTCACGATCAGTCCACTGGAGCAGTGGGCGCCTCCTCTGGCTGGCCGCACCCCTCCTCCTTCCAGGACTATGCTGGAAACACAGGTCAGAGCTTGGGAATGCGGCCCAGGCGAGTGGAGGTATGAGGAGGAGGAGGGCGGGGGAAGGACACTGGATGTGACACTTTGCTCCCCGGCACCCCCTCTTCTCTTTGGCCACACTTTACATGCCGGGGTGTCTGGGAAAGTGGAAGCCTCTCCTGGCTGTTGGGGCTAGGGGTAAATTGTTTTGTAGGAGAGTTGGGTGTTGGGGGTGGACCCGCTGGGTTAAACTGACCACAGAGGGACAAAGGTCTTTCTGTCTGGGACCCCTCAGGCCAAGGGACCTGGCACTTTCTGTCCCTCAGCCCTGAAGAACCCATGGTATGGTTTGAACCCAAAGTCACTGCCTTCAAGGACCCCGTAGGGTTTCTTAGACAGTAAATCTTTTTTTTTTTTTGGCAGTAAATCTTTATGGGAGCCAACAGCCTCATCTTTCTCCCTCAGAGAAGCTGGTGGGTTTGAACCACTGACCTAGTGGTTCCCAGCCTAGTACTTAACCCAGTGTACCACCAGGGGCCCTTGGACCGGGCTCAGCACTGTAGAATGGGAGCCCCAGCTTGCTCTGGGCAGGGATCTTGATGGTTTGGGCAGGGAGTGAGCAGGGGCGGGGTGGGGGTGGGGGTGGAGGGTGGAGGGCCGGCTTCTGTATTCTCCCTTGACTGGTAGTACTAGAGCCTTGAATACCTGGGGCCAGCCCTCCCCAGTTTCCCCCAGGACCCAGGACCTTGCACAGAGACTCACTCAGCTGAGGGGGCTTTGCCCTTGTCAGGGTCCAGAGCTGTAAGGAGAGAAAAGGCAGACCCAGCGGCCCCGGAATGAGCTTGGCTAAATCCAGCCGGCTGCCTGCCCCTCCCCGCTCCTCCCTCCCCGCAGCCAGCGCCAGGCTGCCTGTGGTCTCGGCAACACCACCTTCCCACCAGCTGCCTGCCACCAGCCTCCCGGCCATACGCCCTCTGCTCAGGCTCCTGCCCCTCCCCCTGGGCCCCTCGGCGGGGAGCCTCAGCGGGGGTCAGCCGAGAAGTAGGACGTCTAGGGCTGGGCAGGCCGACTCCTGTCCCCCTGGGCCCTGGGACAGGGTAGGCAGTGGTCAGGCCGCAAGACGGCCTGGGCCCAGGGCGGAGTCTTCAGGACAGGCACAGTCTGGGGTCCTCCCTGGAGCAGAGTCTGGGGGTGAGTCGGGGTGCACTCCTGCCTGGGACTGGGTCATAGGGCCTTGGGGTGGGAGAACCAAGAGGAGGGGAGGGGTGCGGGGTGGGGGGGTAGGGATTGTGGCCGATTCATGTCTGTATTTGGCTGTTGGAGGGGAGCCAGCTCCACCAGCCTGGGCCCCTGTCCAGTAGCGGGGGAGGGCGTCAAGGCCCTGGGGACACCCCTCCCCCAGGGCAGATGCTGGTGCCCCCCTCTCTCCCACAGACTTCCCTGTGAGTGGCTTCCACTGCTTGCAGCTCCCTGAGAGTCTGAGGGTCTGGGCCTTCGGGCTGGGGCCAACAGGTGGCCCTGGGGTATCTGGGGCAGGAAGCTGAGAAGGGAGAGGGGGAAGGGCAGGCTGGAGTGTGTCTCCTCATTGGCTTTGGCACCGCAGCCTGGCTGAGGTGTGTGTGTGCCTGTGCACCAGGCCAGGCTCGCCCGGTAGTGGGTGCCCTGACTTTGGGGCCCCAGACCTTAGGAACCTGCAGTTGACCCTTGAAGACCCCTCCTCCCCAAACATGTTAGCCACCTGCTCTAGCAGCAGCTCAGTCCAAAGAGTGACCTCTCTGCTGTCTGTGGCCCGTCCCTGCACTGTCCCCACCCAGGGGCACCAGGAGGGCCAGTGCTGGGACAGAAGTGCAAGGACCCAGGTAACACAGCAAGTGTGTGTGTGGGGGGGGGGAGGGGCTGCAGGTGGAGCTTGCACAGGGCTCTGTATGGGACTGCAGGCTCCCCCCCCTCCCACCTCCAGCCCTGCCTTCTCCCTCAGAGCCACCATCTCTCCTCTAGGTGGGTCCACACCCCCTTTCAGCAGCCCCATCACCTCTGACGAGGAGTACCTGAGTCCCCCAGAGGAGTTCCCGGAGCCCGGGGAGAGCTGGCCCCCCACCCCCACCATGAAGCCCAGTCCCAGCCAGAACCACCGCTCGGCCGACACTGGCTCCAAGGCACCCCCCACCTTCAAGGTCAGCTCTCTGTAACCCCCAGGCCCCTGCTTTCTCAGGACCCAGGCGGTATACCGCTCCGGGCTCTTCCCATAGTTCCTGCTCTCCCCAAGTTCACCTCGGTCAGACAGGACTCCGGGGTCCACTGGCCCAGGCCTCCTAGACCCCAGAGCCTGAGGGGTGCTATCTCCCTGACACTTTGGGGTCTCCCCTCAGGTCTCACTTATGGACCAGTCAGTAAGAGAAGGCCAGGATGTCACCATGAGCATCCGTGTGCAGGGGGAGCCCAAGCCGGTGGTCTCCTGGTGAGTGCTGACCTGCCCACCAGATCCCCCCCCACCCCCACTTCTGCTCCAGACAGGCAAAGCCTCCTGAGGGCTGGCTCTGGGTGGGAGTGGGTGAGGTAAGGGACCAGGCAGGTGCACAGAGCCCGAGGGCAGCACACCTGGCCCTACCCTGGCGTTCAGGATGCATCCTGCACAGCCTCCTCTGGGAGGGGGTCTGGAGCTGAGCGGCATTCCTGCTCACCTGGGGTGGGTTTCCAGAGGTCTTCTCCCACCTGGAGAAGAAGGCCTTCCTGTCCCCACTGTAGGAAGGGCAGGGTGAGTGTGTGCATAGCCACACATTGTCCCTGAGCCACCAGGAGCCCAAAGTTAAACCTGGGGTCTCCTGTCCACCCCCCTCCCAGAACCTGGGGCACCTGGCACAGAGCTCACTCCCTTTTGGTGGGTTCAGCCCAAGTTTTTTGTTATCTGGCCAATATGCTTCTTTTAAACACTGTAAATTATGTCATAACACCTTTGGGGAATTGGACGTGTCGTCTGTCCATCATAAATCAGCAAAGTCAGGGGACCTTTCTCTACGTCAGGGGACACAGGAGGGAGAGGCACAGGTGGGCACGGATGGTCTGGAAGTTTCTGAACAGGAGCGATGGCAGAACCAGGGGGTCCTGTAGCTAAGGGTGTGGCTGTCAGGCTAGAAGGAGGGCCCTGGGCACCACCACCACCCCCCGAACTGAGCTCCATGGCCCCCCACCCTCTGCAGGCTGAGGAACCGCCAGCCCGTGCGCCCAGACCAGCGGCGCTTCGCAGAGGAGGCAGAGGGTGGGCTGTGCCGGCTGCGGATCTTGGCGGCCGAGCGCGGCGACGCCGGCTTCTACACCTGCAAAGCAGTCAATGAATACGGAGCCCGGCAGTGCGAAGCCCGCCTGGAGGTCCGAGGTGAGTCCCTGACCCTCCCCTGACGTGGTTCTGGCTGCCCAGGCTCACGCAGCCGTGGAGAAGGCCGGACTGAAAGGCCTGTCTTAGAGAGGGGCCTCTGTCTGAGATGTCCCCGACGTCTGCCTCCCCAGAGGCCCAGAGAAGGGCAGTCACTAGCCTTTAGTGCTCCGTGCCCAGCACCGCCGCCCTGCCCTGGGCCCATCATGCCTGCCCAGCCATCAGCCCGAGACCTGCTTGCTGCTGCTGCCCTCCTCCCTCAGCCCGTCACCCTGCGCCCCACCAGCCCCTCCTCACTGCACCCCACCTGCCCTCCCCATTACTGTGCAGGGCCATTGTGGTTTGAGGGGGAGCAGTGAGAGTCGGGTAACTGGACCCGTTCGTAAGAACTTTGGGACTGCGGCCCATGGGCTTGACAGTTCAAATCCAGCAGCGGCTCTCCAGAAGCAAGGCTGGGTAGCTCCCATGACCACCAGAGGGCAGTGATGCCCCCCCCAAAGAAGAACCTTGGGGGTGACCTGGGCCTCATGCATCTCAGGGATCCCACCTATGGCAGGGTGAATGTGGGTGTGGAGTGTGGAGAGGGCTGGGCCCCAGAACCAGTGGCATAAGGGTGGGGCCCTCTCTGAGGGGGGAGGTTGGGACTGAACAAGCTCCTCCAGGGCAGTAGCATCTTCTGCCGGGGTGGGGAGGGGGGGCGGACGGCATCCCCCTTGCTTGCTCGCTTTGCATCCCACCTGCCTCTGCCCCAGACACCACTCAGACCCCTCCCCAACTCTGCACGCAGTGTCGCCCACCCTGGATCCTATGAGGCTCCTCCCAGCCTGGCAAGTGTCAGCTCTGAGGGCTTCTCTGGATCCACCGGCCAGGCCCCGACCCCGACCCCCAGGCTTCTGCCCCAGGTGGCCCCCTGCGTGGGGTCTCGGTTCTTGGGCCCCAACTGACCCCTGCGTCCTGGCAGGCCTGCCTCCTGCGTGTTCGCACGTGTCGCGGTGCTTCTCTCTGGACGGTCCCAGGGCCTCACACTTTGGGTGCCCTCTGATGCTGTGTGTGCTTCGAACCCGGAGACCCAGTTTCTGGCTGATGCCCCCACCCCGGGGGCTAATCCGGGGGTGGGCATGGAAGTGACAGTGGTATCCGGCAGTCTGAGGCAGCTCTGGTGTAGGGGCCCTAGGCAGGTCTGCGTGCCTGTGCGTGCGTGTGGGCGTGTGTGTGAGCGCATGTGTGCGTGGGCTGCACTAACCTGCCGCTTGCTGACTGAGGTTTTTGTCTGTACACAGGCGAGTGAGTTCAGGGGGCCGCCTGCGCTCCCCCCCGCTACCCTCCGAGCCGCGCCCCTGTCTCAGGCACCTCGGACCTCGCTGTGTTTCACTGCCTCCTGCCCACAGACCCAGCCGGCCCGCCGGCCCGGACCCCCGCCCCAGCCTCCCGCCCCTCCCCGCCCTGTCAGGAGCCTGGGATAGCCCATGGGCCCCATGGACCCACCTTCCCCAAGTGGACATTGGGCTGGGCAGGTCAGGAGGCCCCCAGATGGACTGAGTGTTGGGAAGGGGCAGCCACAAGGGGTTTCAAGACACCCCCCCAGTCCTTCTCTCCAGGGGAGCACGGAGCGAGTGCATGTGCTACTGCTGCTACAGGCCACTGTCCGTCTGTCTATCTGTCTGTCTGTGCGTCTGTGGTAGTCAGGGAAGGATGCCTTGGAGGCAGTGTGAGACCCAGGGCAGGGCTGGGCAGGGGGTCCACAGGATGGAGGGGCCCGGGGACCATTCCAGAAATAGGCTTCACAGGGCACAGCACTTTCTATTGTACACAAGACCAAAAGCCAGAGGCCCTGGTCTCTGGGCTGCAGAGGAAGCCCGGTCCAGCCCTGGCTTATTATCCTCTTGGCTTCCCACAGCCACTGTCAGGTCCTGTTGGGCATGAGAAGGTGGCCAGCCTTGGTGCAGAGGGCGTGGGGGAAGGGAGGCTGCTGGAGTGGGCACGGGGATATTTGGAAACCCCTATTTCTTAGCTCAAATAAAGTCCAGTTTATACCCAACTGGTGTGCGTGTGTTTCCCCCTGCCCTGCGCCGACCCCACCGCCGCCGCCGCCGTCTCTGCCGCCACGTGGCCCCTTAGACTTCCCCTTGCTCAAATCACTTTCACCTCCCAAGAGTTTGTCACCCTGGCCCAGGGTGGGTGGCCAGTTCGAAGCCAGGCCTGGGGCCCCCTTGCTGCCCTGGCTGCCTGGGCAGGCGCTCCCTGTCTCCAGGGGAACAAAATGCATCTCTCTCTCTGTCTGTCTCTCTGTGTGTGCCTGTGTGTGTGTCTCCCCTGCCCTGTGTGTCTCTGCTCTGTGTGTGCCTCCATGGCCCTTCTCCTCCCAGCACACCCTGAAAGCCGGTCCCTGGCCGTGCTGGCCCCCCTGCAGGACGTGGACGTGGGGGCCGGGGAGATGGCACTGTTTGAGTGCTTGGTGGTGGGCCCTGCCGACGTGGAGGTGGACTGGCTGTGCCGCGGCCGCCTGCTGCAGCCCGCACTGCTCAAATGCAAGATGCATTTCGACGGCCGAAAGTGCAAGCTGCTGCTGACCTCGGTGCACGAAGACGACAGTGGCGTCTACACCTGCAAGCTCAGCACGGCCAAAGGTACTCACCTACCCAGCCTGCCACAGGGCCGCCCCAGAGAGGCCTGCTGCGTGTGCGATGGCCTGCTGCATCTCCTGGGGCAGGTGCAGAGGGGCGGGCCCGTGAGATCAGTTAAAAGGTAGAATGCATGGAGTCTCGGGGTGGCACCCACCGTTGTTGATCCCTCACCTATGAACAGAGAGGTTGGCGGTTCGAACCCACTCAGTGGGTGGCCCCTCAGAAGGACAATTTGCTTCCAAAGGGCCCAGCTGTGAGAGGAGCCCCCCCTCCAGGTTCCCCGAGTAGAAATCTACTCTGTGGCTACCAGCAACGGTGTCATTGGAAGCCTGGGGGTCATGTCTGGCCCCAAATGTTGTCCTTACTCTCGGGGACACACCTGCGGGGGTGTGGGGGACCGAGGTGGACTGGGGTTCCAGCCACGTGACCGGACCAGGCACTTTGTCTGAGCTTTAGGCCATTTGTTTCCACCAGCTTATGACGCTTGCTCACCTTGCCCGGCGGACACTGGGCAGGATTAATGAGTTAACGAGCGGTCAGCACACGCATAGCACCTGCCGAGGGGACGCCAGCCATTATTATTATCGATGGTGTCTCTGACCTCTCGCTCGTCCTCGCTCAGTGCAGAGATAACGGCGCTTGTCTCCAGGCTGTGGCGTCTCCAATGGGAGATTTGACAGGCTCGCGGAGTCTGGCAAAAGGGGCAGGGAGGCAGGCTGGTGGGCTGGGGGCGCAGCCCAGCCACTCCCTGGGGGCCAGGGGACTTTGTCCTGGGTGGATCAGACAAGGTGAGGGGGTGAGGCGGAGGGCCAGGCCTGGGGTTCTGTCCATCTCCCCAGCCCACTGTGGCCGCCTGCTGCTGGCCCTGGCTGAGAAGGGCCAGTCTGGCTCTGTGCCCGCTGCCCTCCTGCACTGACTCCAGCTCTTGGCCCCGCTGTGGGAGGGGTTGGGTTGCCCTGGCCTGCCTTGCTCCAGTGCGTCGGCCCTCTTCCCCCAGACGAGCTGACGTGCAGCGCCCGGCTGACGGTGCAACCCTCGCTGGCGCCCCTGTTCACACGGCTGCTGGAGGACCTGGAGGTGCTGGAGGGCCGCGCGGCCCGCTTCGACTGCAAGATCAGTGGCACCCCGCCCCCGTCGGTTTCCTGGACTCACTTTGGTACGAGCTCAGGGATCCAAAGGCCCAAGGCTGGGGCACCGTGCGTGTGTGCGCGCGTGCGGTACCTGTCTCTCATCCTATGCTGCCCTCACGTCCCACTCCCCCCCTCCCCCACAGGCCAACCCGTGGAGGAGACTGAGAATCTGCGGCTGCGGCAGGACGGAGGCCTGCATTCCCTGCACATCGCCCACGTGGGCAGCGAGGACGAGGGCCTCTATGCGGTTAGCGCCACCAACGCCCACGGCCAGGCCCACTGCTCAGCCCAGCTCTATGTGGAGGAGCCTCGAACAGCCGCCTCAGGCCCCAGGTACCTGCTCGAACCCCCTGGGGGCTGCTGGAACTGCCCTTGCCGGAGGGGAGGGGAGTTGGGGGGGGGGGCAGCCCGGGGTGGGAGGCATGCCAGCACGTGACTCTTGCAGCTCAAAGCTGGAGAAGATGCCGTCCATCCCCGAGGAGCCCGAGCAGGGTGAGCTGGAGCGGCTGTCCATGCCCGACTTCCTGCGGCCGCTGCAGGATCTGGAGGTGGGGCTGGCCAAGGAGGCCCTGCTGGAGTGCCAGGTGACCGGCCTGCCGTACCCCACCATCAGCTGGTTCCACAACGGGCACCGCATTCAGAGCAGCGAGGATCGGCGCATGATGCAGTGTACGTGTGGCAGGGGCTTCCGCTTGGGCAGGGGGCACCGCCTCCCTCTTCAAGCTGCTCCAGCTCCCAACTACAGAGGGAGAGGCAGAGTCGGGGGGCAGGGCGGGGGGCGGGGGGGCGCTGCCACCGGCCTAGCATTTAGTGGACAGGGGGTTCGGCGTGCCCTACACCAGCTGCGGGACCTACGGAGGCAGCAGGCAGAACTTCTCCACGCCTGCCACAGCGTTCCCGTCAGTAGTGGAGTTGTTACGGACCCATCAGGCACTGGCAGTCGTGGCCAGGCAGGGACCAGAGGAACAGGTTTAGGATGTGTCCTCTCAGCCTGGGGTACCCACCCATTAGAGCATGTGGGCTCCACCTGCGCCTGGAGTGGGAGACAACAGTGCCCACAGGGTGGCCAAGCCTCACCTTTACCGTGTGCCGAGGGCTGCAGGACGAGCTAACCCACTTGGAACAGCAGTGGCTAGCACCCCCTTTTAAAGATGAGCAAAGCCAGGCTTAAAGGGGCACAAAGACTGGCATCTGAGTTTGACAGCTGCATGCTAGCCCGGGTGGGTATTCTCAGCCTCCATGCCTTCCTCTCTCCACCCAGTGCCAGTGCCATTCTGAGCTGGACCTTCCCTGTAGCCCCCTCCTGGCTGGCCTTCCCCTCAGGCTCCCCCAAAATTTGTCCTTCCCCTCAGCTCCCTCATATCTGTCCTCCTCCCACCCCAGGCTCCCTGTCTCCTCAGCTCCCCGGAGCTGGCGTCTCTGCTCCTTGCCCTATCTGGGGTCAGGGGCGGCCATTGGCTTCTCTTCCTTATAAATAGTGTCTGCTGAGACCTGTGAACGGGTGGCTGTGCCACGGGGAGAGAGCAGCAGCAGAGGGGTGGGAGGGGTGTTTGGGAACAAATCTGACAAGGAGGAAGACAGCATAGACCCCTCCCCTTGACACCCCCACCCTGTCATCACTCGGGAGCACGGGGTCCGTGTAGAGCTTCAGACCAGATAGAACCAGGTAGAAACCATAGCAACGTCATCTGTTAGCTCTGTGACCTTGGACAAGTCAGTTCATCTCTCTGAGCTCATTGGTCAACGGGATCCTTTGGCAGGGGATGGTTGGGGGACCTAGGGGTGGGAGGTGCGTGCCCAGACCTGGCATAGCCAGGAAGAGGGCAGGAGTTTATGAGCAAGCGACTCTTAATCGAATCTAATTTAGAACAAGGATTTGGCACTGTCTGCGTGCAAGGCAGTGGCTTGCTGGCCCTGGTGGGAAGAGAACCCTGTGACCCACGCAGACTGAGAACCAAGCCAGCTCTGGCTTAAAGCAGCCTACAGAGCAGCCCAGAAGCTCTGACTTGTGCAAGTTCAGTCTGGAGACGGCCCATTCCACTTGTCTGGGCTTGGTGTCTGCTGGAGGCTTAGACACAAAGACTGGAGGTCCTGGGGAGGGAGTGGAGTGGGGCCCCCTCTCCAGCACTGGCATGTACTAAGTCTCAAAGGGGAAGGGGACCCTAAATAAGAAGAGATTGTTCCAGAAGGGAGATTGACCTGAAGCTGCAGCTCACCTGGCTCGTCTGGGGATTCGATGGTTTGTGAGGTCAAAACCTGCGCGGGGGTGTGGGTCACAAGAGATGAGGCCGGGAGGAAGATGGAGCGGAAAACCCGGGGTCTGTGCTACTGTTGTCCGTCTCTGCTGGTTTGATGTCAGCTGTGTGTGTGTATGTGTGTCTGTCTGTCTCAGGATGGACCATGGCCCTCTCCGCCCCAACCTAGTTTCACAGAGCCGAGTCTTTGCCAAACACACTGTGCCTTTTTCTAGCAGCCTGTTCTCCCTCCCACAGTGTTCAGAGTGCATGAGCTCACGTCTTGTCACCTTCACATCGAAGGGATGCTCAGCGGGGAGTGTCTTCTGAGGCTGCCGTGCTTGTGCAGAACTCTATGACGGGCTGGCAGAGTGCAGGCAGGCCAGCCTGGCAGCCCCTTGTCCTAGGGCTTGGGCCAGAGTTGACAGTGGGTGCAGAGGAGGGGGACTGAGGGAGGAGGCCTCCTCCAAACTTCCAGGTAAAGGTTGCAACCTTGTTAGACACCAGTAGAGGCTGGGCCAGGCAGATGGTAAATTGGTGGACATGAAGAGCTGCTGGAGGGACGGACAGGGAAGTGGCACCCCAGTGGCACCGCAGGGAAGTGGCAGCCCGGGCTGCAGGTGTCGATGGAGCTGCTGGCTCAGTGGTGCCAGCTCCCAGGGTCTGCTGCACTGTGACCACACTTCTGGTAGCCGGCCGCACCTTTCCCCCTGAACCCCCCTCTGCACTGGCTGGTGGACCCCCTCCCCAAGTCTCCACCCAGCTCAGACCCAGTGTCCCTGTGCCCACCCCGCCCCGCCCTCAGACAGGGACGTGCACCGCTTGGTGTTCCCCGCCGTGGGACCCCAGCACGCCGGCGTCTACAAGAGCGTCATCGCCAACAAACTGGGCAAAGCTGCCTGCTACGCTCACCTCTATGTCACAGGTAAGCCAGCTACCACGCCAGACCAGCTGTGCCCTTGCCCGGCCAAGGATGGGGGGCCCCAGGAGCTGGGTGTGGGGAGGGCCTGGACCTTCCTCCTTTGCCCTCTGGGCAAGAAGGTAAGTAGTGTGATCTCTTTGGAGCTAGTCAGCCTCACTCCAGGCCTGTGGCTGGGCCCTGGGCCCCGGAGGCTGAGTGGGCCTGGTATCTGAAGCAGCCAGTCAATGTCCACCCTGTGGTTTTCAGACGTGATTCCAGGTCCACCAGACGGGGCCCCACAGGTGGTGGCTGTGACTGGGCGCATGATCAGGCTCGAGTGGAACCCCCCCAGAAGTCTGGACATGGCCATCGGTGGGTCGGGCTGCAGAGAGCTGGGGGAAGGGAGGGGCTGTGCATGGGGCCAGCTCAGACAGCAGGTGCCAAGGAGAGCAGGGACAGGGCCCTGGAAACTGTGGCCTGGGACCGAGTGGGTCCATCTTCTGTCCCTGTGGGTGAGGGGGGCATGCTCCTGTTCTGAGGGACAGGCTGCCTAGGTCCTGGGTCTAGGGGTGCCCCTCATCCCCCCACTTCCTGCCCTGTCTTACCTTCCCACCTAAGGTAGTGAGTCTCTGCACCGGAAACTGAACCCCTCTAACGGGTATTCCGTGGGCTGGGCTTATAACAAGCAACAACGGGGGAAACCGAGGCAGGTCTGAACAAACTGCTGAGCCTGAGCCCTAGGCCAGCGGAACTGGTGCCCCCTAGCCCTGGCAGCCTCTAGCTGCTGCCTGCCTCCCCTCGGCAGACCCGGACTCGCTGACATACACGGTGCAGCACCAGGTGCTGGGCTCCGACCAGTGGACAGCGCTGGCCACGGGCCTGCGGGAGCCTGGCTGGGCGGCCACGGGGTTGCGGAAGGGCACCCAGCACATCTTCCGGGTCCTCAGCACTAGCGGCAAGAGCAGTAGCAAGCCCTCGCCCCCCTCGGAACCCGTGCAGCTGCAGGAGCACGGTGAGCCCAAGGGTTCTGGTGCGGGGAGCTGGGTTCTGGGTTGGAGGCCCCGGGGCCCATGCGCTGGCCCAGATGAGTTTGGGTGTGCCAGCTATTATGATGGGGATGGGGCAGCTGGGTGGAATCTGGACCTACCAATAAGCCTCCTTCTTCCTTCTGTAATTCTGCCTGAGTCAGGGACAAAGCCAAGGCTCTGGGTTCTAGTCCCAGCGCTGCTGCTTTCTGGCCTCGTGACCTTGACCAAGTCCTCACCTTCTCGGAGCCTCAGTGTCTGTGGTTGGGAGCCCAGGAGCCACACCCAGGCCAGCAAGTACCCGTGCTGTCCTCCCCCCAGGCCCGCCCCTGGAGGAGGCCCCCGCCGTGCTGGACAAGCCGGACATCGTATACGTGGTGGAAGGGCAGCCTACCAGTGTCACCGTCACCTTCAACCACGTGGAGGCCCAGGTCGTCTGGAGGAGGTGGGGCTGTCCTGCACACCCTGCTCCCCGAGGGGACCGAGCTCCCTGTGGCCGGCCCGAGGTGACCTCCCTCTCACCTGCCCCGCAGCCGTCGAGGGGCCCTGCTGGAGGCCCGGGCTGGTGTGTACGAGCCCAGCCAGCCGGATGACAATCAGTACTGCCTTCGGATCTGCCGGGTGAGCCGCCGGGACTTGGGGCCTCTCACCTGCACGGCTCGCAACCGCCACGGCACGCAGGCCTGCTCCGTCACCCTGGAGCTGGCAGGTGAGTGAGGTGGGCCTTTTCCCCACTCCTCCCTCTGAGGGCCCCGTTCCCTCCTGGCAACCCCCAGGGTGCAATCTCAGGGGACCCCACCCCAGGTCCTCCCTCAGCGTCCCAGACCTGTCTGTCCTACGAATAGGGGCCCAAACGTAGTTGGTCTGCCGCCCCTTTTCAGGAAGTAAAAAAAAATTTACTCTGTACCTCCTGAGCAATGAAACACTTTTGTCCTAGAGCCCATCCCCCAGGATAAAGGGCAGGTACCTGGTTTGGTGGCCCAGGCGCCTAGGGGGGTACTGGTTACAAAGTGGGCTGCTTGCAGGGAGCTGCTAGAAACTACCAGCTGCACTGTGAGAGAAAGGTGAGGTTTTCTGTCCGAATGAAGAGTTACAGCCAGGGCTGAGCCCCGGTGCCGTAAGTGGTTGAGTGTGGGACTGCGACTCGCAGGCTTGGCGGTTCAAATCCAGCGGCGGCTCTCAGGAGCAGCGCTGGGTAGCTCCCACGACCACCAGAGGGCAGTGATGCCTCCCCCCCAAAAAAAAGAGTTACAGCCTCAGAAGCCCACAGGGGAAGTTCCACCCCATCCTCTAGAGTCCCTGTGTTGGCTTCAACTTGATGGCAGTCTGGGTCATTGGCTCATTCCAATACCCCCCAGGATAAAATGACCAGATTTTAACATTGGTAAAGCGGGACACCATTGACTGGGGGAGGAGGGAGGTAGAGGGGGGTCTATGTGCTTCCCGTTCTCCTGCCGTTCTCCTGTCATTCCCTAGCTTGTCATGCAGTCTTTCCAAAAATCGGGACTTTTTAAAAATGCTGCGGGACTCGGGAAAAATTGTTTAAAATCGGGACTGTCCCGCCAAAAGCAGGACGTCTGGTCACGTTACCTTGGAGGCAGTATCACTCACTTTGGGAAATACTGGTCAAATGGGTGCTGCCACGCCAGTACTATTAGTAGAAATAATAGTATTAATAGCACCATTATTAATAATGACCGTGTGATTCCTTGAGTACTAATAATAGGAAGAATGCCAATAAGAGTTTGTGGTGAGTGTAGCGTGCCCCAGGCTCGGTGCAGGAGATTTAGCACATACCACGTGATCGGACGTTTGCCTCCACCCTATGAGCTGGAGTCCGTTTCTATTCCCATTTTACAGAGGAGGAAATCGAGTGCCTGGCCCGAACCCATACAGGCCAGTAAGTGGAGGAGCTGGGGTCCACCTCCAGCTGCCTGACTTGACAGCCAGGGAGTGCTCTTGGCTCCTGAGTTAACTCATATATAAGCAGCAGATGGAGGCCAAGCGGATTCCCCAAAGAACAGGCAGAAACCCAAAGAGGGCCTCGCATCCCCAGACTCCCACCTCCGAGGACCCCGCTGCCCTTTCACTGAAGCCTGCTCCACACGACTCCCGGCCTTTGGTCATTTCCCCTCTGCAGTGCTGAAGATGTCGTCTTCGGAACGATGGCATGCGCTCGGGAGTAATTGTTTTGTTTTGCGGGGTGTTAATTAACCCAGACATATGTAACTGCCGATATGAAATTTGGATCAGCTGGAGCTAAACAGGGTTACCCGCTGAATAGCTAGAATTCCAACCAAATGCAAGGAAGTGACCTTTTCATTAGCTCAGGCACCCTGACCGTGGGGAAAGGCCTGTTTGCTGATCTCGGTTTCCTTCTAAACTGTCGGCACTGGCAAGAAGCTTCCTGTACTGTGGTCTTCATAGACGGCCCCTACCACCACCTTCACCTCCACCACCACAGAGCAGACGGGCCCTGATCCTGAGCCAGCTGCATGTGGGTGGGCGTGCTACCCCGCACCCCTCCTAGAGTGGAGAGGTGGTCTCTGGGAGGATGAGAAGTGGCACTGGGGCGGGGGCGGGTCTGAGGCCCAGAGGGGGCGTCTACTGGCCCTGATGGAAGAACAAACATATGGGTCCCAGTCCACCTTTCTGATTTTCCCTCAACTCAGTGCTCTGTGAGGTTTGGCATCATGCCCTCCCTGGAACCCTTGACAACACTATCTGCAGGTCTGCGTACTTTCCCCAGATGCAGGGAGAGCCCTTGAGTCTGGGGTGGCCCTGCACTCTGTCCCCGCTGAACAGTGACTGACAGGGAGTGTCCCTCTCCACCAGGCCGGCCTGCAGCAGGTACCACCCCCCCACACTCTGCCCCACCAACCCCACCACCCAGGCCAGGCCCCTTCTCTTCACATTCCCCCACCCCTCCATCCCTCCCACTCTCTTCTGAGGGGAGGGGTTAGTTTAGAAGTCAGAAGGGCCTTCACACACCTATTTGAATGTGTACGAGCCCCATTATGAGAATTAGAAGCTGTTCCACCAG
>PVJH01024444.1:21863-33162 GCA_004026705.1 Nesogale talazaci
TGGAGCAGGCACTCAGGCTCCTGGAGCAGCCAGAGGAGATGCTGGGGGCCCTGGGTGGGGGTAAGGGGGTCCTGAGGTAGGGAGGCCCATGGTCCTGAGAGACGGCGGCTGGAAGTCCCGTGTTCTGCCTGGCTCCTCAGGGTGAGGTGCTGCTGCAGGAGAGCAGTCACGTGAGCTTCGTGGACGAGGGGAACGAATGGTCCCTGGTGGTGGGCAGTGCCTCAGCTCAGGACGGGGGCGTCTACACCTGCACGGCGCGCAACCTGGCAGGCCAGGTCTCCTGCAAGGCGGAGCTGGCTGTGCAATCTGGTAAACTGGGCTCGAGGGCGCCCTCCACTGGGGGTGTCTGCAAAATGCAGGCCCCAGACACACACCACCACCACCACTACCACCCCTTCCTCTCTCATCTGCCCCTACTCCAGCCCTCCCTCACCTTCACCCAGGCTCTCTCTCCCCAAGTCCCAACAGCTATGGAAGTCGAGGGGGCTGGGGAGGATGAGGAACCAAGAGGAAGGAGGCTCAGCGACTTCTATGACATCCACCAGGAGATTGGCAGGTGTCTGGGGACTGGGGTGAGGCAGAGGCGGGATGGAGTGGAGATGGCTGGGTGGTGATGGCTAAACCCGCCTTGGCCCCTTCCCTGTGCCACCCAGGGGTGCCTTCTCCTACCTGCGCCGTGTGGTGGAGCGGAGCTCGGGCCTGGAGTTTGCAGCCAAGTTCATCCCCAGCCGGGCCAAGCCGAAGGCGTCCGCGAGGCGGGAGGCCGGGCTGCTGGCCAGACTGCAGCACGACTCTGTCATCTACTTCCACGAGGCCTTCGAGAGGCGCCGAGGGCTGGTCATTGTCACCGAGCTGTATCCCAAGAGGGAAGACGACTGAGAGGGAGGGATGCATGTCCAGCTGGCAACGTGTTTGATGGGTTTCAAAGTTTGGAGACGTAGGCAAAGACCCATCACCTCTTTCCGTCTTTTCTTTCAGCTCAAACTTACTCCACACCTACTGTGTGCCTGGTGGGGATCTGAGGGTTTTGCAGGTAGTATTTCTTTGGACTGCAAACCCACACCGGTGGCCAGCTAGCCTGTCATGTCAGACTCGTGGGGACTGTGGGTGTGCAGAGCAGGGCTAGAGAGCTGGAGCAGGTCCTTCCCCAGGGCTGGCTTTCAGGGCCCCTCCTGCTGGGCTCTCACCGCCCATCTCAGTTCCCAGATGTGCATTTAACCTACCGAATCACTAGGAGCTGACTCCCATGAACCTGCATGCCCCTCAGGGGCTCATCTTGACCCCATTTTACAGGGGAGGCAATGGCAGTTGGAGAGTCAATTGCTTGTGTGTGTCTCCCTCCCCAAATGCGGCACAGTCTTGAGCACATAAGTGCCCCGTGATCACCTGGTGGCAGAAGGGTTACAAGATGGGCCGCTACCTGCAAGGAAGCCATCAGCCGCTCTGCGGGAGAAAGACCAGGCTGTCCACCCCCGTCAAGGGTTACAGTGTCGGAAAGCCACAGAGGTGGTACGACTCTGTCCTATAGAGTCATGTGAGTCGGCATTGCTCGATGATAGTAAGTTTGGTGGGGGAGTTCCTTGGGGGCAGGGGTGTTCTTTGGATCACCAGCTGCTCCTGGGGAGAAAGCTAAGGCTTTTCTGCTTCTAGAAGAGTCACAACCTCGGAAACCCACAGGGGCAGTTCTGTGCCTGGTGGGGTCCCTATGATTCGGAACCAATGTGAAGGCAGAGAGTTTTGGAGTGAGCGTCAAGATGTTATTTGAGAGGTGCCGTTGATGCACAGAACCGGTTTTATTCTCTTATCAGAGCTGTGGTCAAACCCAGGCACCCGGAGGTGCAGCTAGCTGCCAGGCAGTAAGCTTGGTATACTCGCTAACTGTGTGAGCGGGCGCTGCCCACCAGCCTCCGGGTCCACCTGCTCAGACCCAGCTCTCAGCAAAGTGAGGACATCATTGACCTTCAGGGTGGTTTGCAGATAGTCCAGAACTCCCCTCACACCTGACCTCGGGATCCTTCCCAAGCAGGGCAGGAGAGAAGGCGGGATCTCCACTTCAGACCTGAGCTACTCAAGAACCTGTGTGTGTGTGTGTGTGGTGTGTGTGTGTGTGTGTGTGTGTGTGTGCGCCAGGCCATTCATCTCTGTGCCCGGGCAACAGCTGGGGTGGGAGGAGGCGAGTCTTTGGCTGGTATCAGAAATGTTTGATGGAGGGTGAACCTGGACCCCAGTGCAGGGTGCTCGCACAGGCCAGGCAGGCATGGCGGTGCCTCTATTCTCCTTGATCCAGACTGTAGCTGCACCGAGGAGTTGCTGGAGAGAATGGCCAGAAAACCCACCGTATGTGAGTCCGAGGTGAGGACAGAGGGAGGCTGGGACCAGGTTAGACACCAGCCTTCCCCCACTTTGGGTAGGTCCTATGAGTGCTCTCTGTAGCCGGGAGGAAGCCAGGGGGAATGGGGGTGGAGAGCCTTGTTAGGGAACAGACCCACCTCCCACATCCACCTGGACGTGCACAGCGTATGTAAACCCAGCTCTGATGCTGTTGTTCCTGGTCTCCAGATAAGTCTCCTCGATCACACTGAGAAGCCAAGTACAGGTCTATTACACACGCGTCTGCAGAGGGCAGTGCACGGGGTCCCACCCTAGACTTGCACAGTATCTAACCTCTGCAGCTGGGTCTCTGAAACCTCAGGCCTATGTTTCAACTCCTGCCCCCAGCCATCCCTCGGCCTGGCCTCTTGTCATCACCCTGAGAGTGATCAGACCGAAGGAGGGGCTTTAAAAAGTACATGGATAAGACCCCATCATCTTGTCATTCCATTTACAAAGCCCCCTCACAATGCCCCCCATCTTACCCCCTCCCCCACCCTCCCCTCTCGACTCCACAGATCCGGACTTACATGCAGCAGGTGCTTGAGGGAATAGGTTACCTGCACCAGAACCATGTGCTTCACCTGGATGTCAAGGTGAGGTGTAGGTAGGGGCAGCGGTGGCCATGTCCTGTGAGGGTGGGGCCACCGGCCCTCTCCCTCATCACCTCCCTCTTCCTCCTGCTGGTGTCTGCAGCCTGAGAACCTGTTGGTCTGGGACGGGGCGGAGGGGGAAGAGCAGGTGCGAATCTGCGACTTCGGGAACGCCCAGGAGCTGACCCCGGAAGAGCCGCAGTACTGCCAATATGGCACACCCGAGTTTGTGGCGCCTGAGATTGTTAACCAGACCCCCGTGTCCGGAGTCACTGACGTCTGGTATGCTGCTGTGCTGGCTCCTGGGGCAGGCCAAGGGACTGCCCTTTGTGCTCTGGGGTGGGGCGGCTGTGTAGGGGAGACCCTGCTGGCTTCAAAGAAGAGCCGCTCTAAACCTGGGGTCTTCTCCTCAAACCGTGGTGGTGATAATACTCTCAGAGCTCCTGCCCATATGAGCCCTACAGCGACTCCTGTCTCCCCTGGGTGCTGGGCTTTGGCTGGGGGTAGCCTCCCTTTCTGCAGCTGCCACGCCTCCCCCCATGAGAAAGGCATGGTCACACAGGCCCTGGACTCCCCTGGAGGTGGCCCGTGACTCCTGCACTCCTGTCTGGACTTCTGGGTGCAAGGTCCTCGGGGCAGGAGCATCCTGACATCTCTTGCTCACTGAAGCCTGTCACTCAGGCTCATGTGAGCAGAGTGGCTCACCCGGCAGGAGGGGGCCTCTTCTCTCACCCAGCCACTCTCCTTCCCTGCAGGCCCGTGGGTGTCATGGCCTTCCTCTGGTAAGGACCTTACAGTCGGGGCCCCTTCCTATAGCAGCCTCCCCGTAGGTCTACCCTCACATCTGTAGGGCTGGTGCAAGCCACCGCCTGTGCACCATACCCCCATAAAGAGCCACCCTCTCAGGCCTAGTGTGGCCATACGGGGGCTGCTGGGAAGGGTTGGTGGAAAGATACCTGAGCAGATGCAGGGATGGGTAGGTGGGAAACGATAAGGTCTGTGTGTTGGGACATGGGCCAGAGTTGGGGGTGCCCCAGGTTTAGGGTGGGCACATGCCTTTGGCCTGAGACACCGTGCCTCCTGGTGGCTCAGGCCTGGGAGAAGTGCTAACTCCCAGCCTGTCCTGGGTGCAGAGGTGCAGCCCTTCCACCTCTGCCGGGCCCTTACAGCAGCCCCTCTGCCCCTGTAGTCTGACCGGGATCTCCCCCTTTGTTGGGGAAAATGATCGGACGACGTTGATGAACATCCGGAACTACAACGTGGCCTTTGAGGAGATCACCTTCCTGAGCCTCAGCAGGGAGGCCCGGGGCTTCCTCATCAAAGTGCTGGTGCAGGACCAGCTGTGAGTCTTCTCCCTCTGCCCCTTCGCCATCCCCTCTCCCAGCGCCTCAGCGCCCACGGTTGCTCAGACATGCCTGGGGTGACTGCCTGAGAGAGTGCATGATTGAATGAGCGACTTACATGAATGAATGAATGAGTGGAGTGACTGCAAGAATGAATGAGTGACTGCATGAATGAGTAAGGGGGTGGGTGAGTAAGCTCCCGACCCTTCTTGCATCCTTCTTGTTTTCCAGGAGGCCAACAGCAAAGGAGGCTCTGGAGCATCCATGGTTCAAAGTGAGTCCCTCACAAATGTAGGGGGTACAAGGCTGGGGGTGGGGGAGAATTTATTCACGGCTTGGTGGGATTGCATAGGGTGGGGGGCAGGTTCGCACACCTGTGACCTATAAGCTCTGTGATTGCTCTGTGGAGGTCGAATCGTGGCCATCTGGTTCAGAAGGAAGACGAGGCTCCAATCTGTGACTAAGCTGGGATGTTGTGGCCTCTAAAGCACAGCGTGTGGACTGGAAGCCTGCGCCAGGCTTCATTCTGGGAATCTTCATTAAGTCCCCCCTGCCAAAACAGCCCGGGAGCTCCCGAGTCCTGTGCGTCCACCTCAGTCCTGCCCTGGCCCCCTGACACTGTGGTTGTTGGGCCGGGTGTGGGCACCTCCTGATGGGCAGGGTGCTCATCTGCCCCCCAGGAGTTCAGGGACTGCATGGACTGTCCCCTGAGCCTTGGGCTCAGTCAGCTGAAGGGGGAGGCTGTGCTGGCTCCAGTCCTTGGAGTCAGAGCCCCGTCTCATTCCAAAAGAGTGGGGAAGCCTGTGGCTTGGTCCAGACCACTGATGGCTCGGGGGCTCTGGTCCTAGGAGCCTACAGGGTGTGCTGACACCCTGCATCAGAGCACAGGCCCCTGGGAGCCCGGCCCCTGGAGTCCTGCCACAAACTTCCTGTGGGGCATCAGAAGGCAACCCCGCTGGAACCTCTGCCTGCACTTCTGGGGAATTTAGAGTTGTCGTGACAGACCCAGGGCAGAGGACCCCTGGAGCACAAATTGGGTACTGCTCTGTCCACTGCCACCCTGGAGATATTGAGAGTCCCAGGACTTGCCCTCATGCCCTCCTTCCGGGGTTCACAGGCCCAGGCCCAGGGTGCAGAAGTTAGTACAGACCACCTGAAGCTGTTCCTCTCCCGGCGCAGGTGGCAGGTGAGTTGGGCTTAGACCCTGTCTCTTCCCCTTGTCCCCGCCCCTGGGTCTCCCTAACTCTGTCTTCCTGTGCCCTCAACCTCCTGCGTTTTTATTTCCTCGATTCCTAGCTCCCCTCCTATTCACTTAGCCTTTTCCCCAAGGGTCAGGTCTGAACCAGGGTGTGCTTGGGTGGGTCAGTTCTGCCCTGGGGTGTCCTGGGGCTGACTCAAGTGCCCTGTCTCCAGCGCTCCCAGATCAGCTACAAGTGCCACCTGGTACTACGCTCCATCCCCGAGCTGCTGCGGGCACCCCCGGAGAGGGTGTGGGTGGCTGTGCCCAGACGCTCACCCCCCAGTGGGGGGCTCTCCTCCTCATCGGACTCAGAGGAAGAAGAGCTGGAGGAGCTGCCCTCAGTGCCCCGGCCGCTGCAGCCAGAGTTCTCTGGCTCCCGGGTGTCCCTCACCGACATTCCCACTGAGGATGAAACCCTGGTGATCCCAGAGGTGGGGGCTTCGGCCCCCATGGACTGGCAGGAGCATGGAAAGGTCTCCTCTGAAGACCAGGAGATCCTCAGCCCCCAGGCTCTCCCCTCCCCAGGCCGGGAGTCCCCTGCTGGGCCCATCCCCCGGAGGGGTGAGCTCCGCAGGGGCAGCTCGGCTGAGAGCGCCCTGCCCCAGGCTGGGCCGCGGGAACCGGGCCGGGGCCTGCACAAGGCGGCGTCTGTGGAGCTGCCCCAGCGCCGGAGCCCCAGCCCGGGGGCCACGCGCCTGGCCCGGGGCGGCCTGGGCGAGGGCGAGTATGCCCAGAGGCTGCAGGCCCTGCGCCAGCGGCTACTTCGGGGAGGCCCCGAGGACGGCAAGGTCAGCGGCCTCAGGGGCCCCCTGTTAGAGAGCTTGGGAGGCCGAGCACGAGACCCCCGGCTGGCGCGGGCAGCTTCCAGTGAGGCGGCACCCCGCCACCAGCCGCCGCCTGAGGCTCGGGGCCTGCAGAAGAGCAGCAGCTTCTCGCAGGGGGAGGCGGAGCCCCGGGGTAGGCATCGCCGTGCAGGGGCGCCCCTGGAGATCCCTGTGGCCCGTCTTGGGGCTCGGAAACTGCAGGAGTCCCCCTCCTTGTCGGCCCTCAGTGATGCCCAGTCACCCAGCCCCGCGTGGTCTGGTGCCTCCAAGCCCAGTGCTCCCAAACCTGCAGAACCCCCCGCTACCACGCCCGGCGACGCCCCCAAACTCTCTGCACCCCAGCCCGCCCAAGACAAGGTCCCCGAGCTCACGCCAGAGCCAGGCCGGGTAGTCCAGCCTGTGCAGCGCCCTGTGACCCCCAAGAGCCCCGCGCCACCGCCCACGCCCTATGCCCAGATCATGCAGTCGCTTCAGGTGCCCGGCCACGCCCCAGAGGCCCCCCAGGAGGCCCAACCCCACGCAGCCGTGTTCGCCAGAGTGGCCTCCCCGCCCCCCGGGGCCCCCGAGAAGCGCGTGCCATCAATCAGGGTGACCCCAGGGGTAGCCGAGAAAGTCCGGGTGCCCACGGTGCCCCCCAGGCCGGGCAGCAGCCTCAGCAGCAGCATCCAGAACCTGGAGTCAGAGGCCGTGTTCGAGGCCAAGTTCAAGCGCAGCCGCGAGTCGCCCCTGTCGCGGGGCCTGAAGCTGCTGAGTCGCTCGCGCTCCGAGGAGCGCGGTCCCTTCCGCGGGGCCGAGGAAGACGACGGCATCTACCGGCCCAGTCCGGCGGGGACCCCGCTGGAGCTGGTGCGACGGCCGGAGCGCTCGCGCTCGGTGCAGGACCTCAGGGCTGCCGGGGAACCCGGCCTCGTCCGCCGCCTCTCGCTGTCGCTGTCCCAGCGGTTGCGGCGGACCCCGCCCTCGCAGCGCCACCCGGCCTGGGAGAGCCGCGGCGGCGGCGACGGGGAGAGCTCGGAGGGCGGCAGCTCCGCGCGGGGCTCCCCGGTGCTGGCGGTGCGCCGGCGGCTCAGCTCCACGCTGGAGCGGCTGTCGAGCAGGCTGCAGCGCAGCGGTAGCAGCGAGGACTCCGGCGGCGGTTCAGGCCGCAGCACGCCGCTGTTCGGCCGGCTGCGCAGGGCCACGTCGGAGGGCGAGAGTCTGCGGCGCCTGGGCATCCCGCACAACCAGCTGGCTGCGCAGACCGGCGCCACCACGCCGTCTGCGGAGTCCCTGGGTTCCGAGGCCAGCGCCGCCTCGGGCTCCTCTGGTGAGGAACAGGCACAAAAGGAGAAGAGGGTGCTGCGGCTGGGGAGGGGAGGGGGCGTGGGGGTGGCAAAGAGGTTCTTGGCGTAGTGAGCACTGAGGAGAGAAGTTGGGGAGGGGCGTGTTGCAGGGGGCAGGCTTGCGGGGATGGGGGTGGAGGTGGGGAGAGGGCAGGGGCTTCCTGGTACTGAGCAGCCATGTGCTTGTGGGCCTGGGTCTTCTCAGCTTCAGGGGAAGGCCGGAGCCGGCTCCGCTGGGGCCTGTCTCGGTTGCGGAAGGACAAGGGACAGTCCCAGCCCAACCTCTCTGCCAGCGTCCAGGAGGACTTGGGTCAGCAGTATGTGCGCAGTGACTCAGGTAATGGGGGTCTGGCAGGATGAGGGCCCCACCCAGCAAACAATCCCACCTCTGGAAGGTGGGGTGTGCAGAAGAGACCACCTTGATGGGCCTGGGTAGCCACAGCAAGGCTCGGGGTCTGCGGCTATCAGGAAAGCTGCAATCAAGAGCAGTGGTGATTAGGTGTTGTCCTGTAGGCTCTGACCCATAGCAACCCTGGTAAAACAGAAGGAAATACCGCCCCCTCCTACATCCTCCTCACAAGGGTTCTTGAGCACATTGTTGCAACCACGGTGTCCATCGATCTCATAAAGGGCTTTCCTCTTTTTCCCTGCCTACACTATCAAGTACAATGTCCTTCTCCAGGCAAGGGCCTCCCCTGACAACGAGTCCAAAGTATGTGAGACAAAGCCCTTGCCTTTAAGGAGCATGCTGGCCATACTTCTAGCCAAGGCTGCCTGTTTGTCCTTTGGACAGTCCACAGTTCTTTCAATATTCTGTAGTTCAAATGCATCGATTTTTCTTCGGTCTCACTTATTCAGTACCCAGCTCTCAGGCATAGGAGGCGGTTGAAAGTACCATAGGTTGGGGCAGGCCCACCGTCTTTCTCAAAGGTGCACTCTTGTTCGCCAACATGGCAAAGTGGTCTTTGGGAACCACATTTACCTGGTGGGATGCGTCCTTTGATCTTTGACCGTTGCTTCCGTGAACATCGATTATGGGTCCAAGCGAGATGGAATTCCTTGGCGACTTCCACCTTCCCTGTGGTCAACTGTTGTAGGAAGCTCATTGAGAGATGCCCGAGGCAGCTCTGTTCTTGCAAAGATTGACGATGGTCTTGGAAGGCCTAGGCAGGGGCACTGGGAATTGCATCTGACTTCATGGCAACAGGTTTGGTAGGCCTCCCCTGAGCACCCCCCCACCCTCCGTGTTTAGGAACTATGATCATCATCACTGTCCCCATTTTGCAGGTGAGGAAACAAGAGGCGCAAGGAGGCAGGGTGGCTTGTCCAGAGCTAGGAAATTAGAATGGGCTGTGTGACCTTCCACAGACAGGTCCCTGAGTGGCTTCAGGATCCCGTCTGTGCGCCTCTTTGTGGCTAGCTGCCTGCTGTGGGAGAGTCCTGGCCCCCTTGTAGGAGACCGGAACTTTTCTCCCCTCCCCGCAGAGAAAGCAGCCCCCCTTGGGGTGCATCTTGGGTGCACCTGGTCTGTGAGGGTGTTAAGGATTAAGAGTCCATGCTCAGGGACCACAGGAGGAAGAGGTTTTCCAGTCTCCCCATCTGAAAAGGGGTTCACCCGAGGCCTGCAGGAAAGGAGCAGGCCTGAGTCAGAGTGTGGGGGCTCTCAGTTGGATCTGGAGTCAGGGCAGAGCAAGGCAGCCCTCTGGGCTTCCGGCTCCAGCCTCAGCTCCACTGGGCCTGGGAGGACAGTGTCTAGAGAGATGGGGGGCTCCGCAGAGGCCAGTAGGCTCTGGGATGAGTGAAGAGAAGGGAGGGGAGGCCAGCTGGAGGGGGGAGGGGAAAGCGAGAACTAAGCCAGCATGCAGGCCTGGGGACAGCTGATCCCTGCCCACCTGGGGCCTCCCTCCCCCACTCCAGGCTCCAGCTCGGTTTTGCTGGTGCAGCGGATTTCCTGCCGAGGCCAGGCCATGTCCCCTTACCTCATCCTCTCCCCCTCTCCCTGCAGTGCTGGCCCCAGGGAGAATGGGGGTGGGGCTGGCCCAACTGGGCAGGGGTCACCTTTCAAGCTCTGTCTCCTTCCTCTCTCGCCCCCACCCAGTATGCTCACTAGGCCCGTAGGCCGTGGGGGAATGGCACTGTTCCTTATGGGGGACCCCTCCCTGGGCCAGAGTGGGACAGCGGGAGGGGGTGCTGCAGCCTATTCTTGTACTCAGGCTCTGGCCGCCCTGTCCCCACCCCCTTAGTTCTTCAAAAACCAGCAGCTGAGTTCAGGAGGCCCTGAGTCTCCCAGCTTTGTCAGCTCAGCTGCTAAAATCCCTCTCTCCTGGACATGGTCAAGACAAGATTGGGGGCGGGGTGGGCATTCTAGAAGGTGTTCCCAGGGAGTGTGGCCTCAACTCCCTGTGGCACCAGCTGCACTGGAGCAAAGCCTAGCCCCCTCAGTGCAGAGCCCCCAGCACACACTAGCCAGCTGGGAAGGCGGCTTCCAGCCTGCTGGCACAGCCTCTTTCAGAAGGTGCCCACCCCGACAGCCCCTCCTCCACCGGCATTCTACCCAGATGGTAGTCAGAACCACCACTCCAGTAGCGTGAGGGGCTGTCGCGTGAGCTTCCGCTCAGAACAACCCCGTCGTGAGACAAGAGTAGGGCTGTGCCTTTAGGGTTTTGGGTTGGGGAGCCGCCTGGCACCTCGCCCTCCGGCCCAGGAGCTGGTGGTTTTGATCAGCAGTGGCGGCCTTTTTGGTGAGTGCCGAAGCAGTTAACCATGCCACCACCATTACTCTCTGCCATAAGAAGACCCAACATTGATTAGCATTCACTGGATGACAGACACATGCTAAGTACTTCACGTGCTGCTTTTAATTCTCATAACCACCCTCAATTTACAAGAAATGGAGCTGCTGCTGCTGCTTAAAAAAAACCCACAAACCTAACAAAAAAACTTGTTACTGGGAATTGGGTGAAGGTTTGCAGAACAAATCAGTTTTCCACTCAACAATTCCTGCACGCTGTTTCATGTCGTTAATTGTCATCCCCACAATATAGCAAAGCCCACTTCCTCCCTCCCTGTGTTCCTGTGTCTTAACCCTTTTGGAACAATGTCCTTGAGTAAATGCTGCCCTGTGGAGCTCAAACAGTTGCTGTTTCTAAAGTGGATTATATCTCCTTGGCATATTCCTGCTTGGCTGAACATGGAGCCAGGAGTGTGAATTTAGATTCAGACAGAAGAGTGATTAAAGGTCATAGTCTCAAGGGTTCCTCCAGTCTCTGACCAGTAAGCCTGGTCTTGGGAGTGATTTTTTAGGTTTGTTCCATAGTGTTCTCCCACTCTAGCCAGGCCTGTCTGACTTAATCCCAGCCAAAGCAGTTGGTGGTGGGAACCAGGTGCCATCTAGCTTTCTGGTGTCAGGTTGAGCAGGCTGATGGAGTGGTCCGTTGGTCCAGTGGACTTCCTCTTTACCTGTGTCTGCAATTTCCATCACTCTCCTTGCTTCTGAACAGGGAGAGACCACCACTTGCACCTCAGATGTCTATGAGCTTTTAAGACCCCAGGCCCTATTCACCAAAACAGATTGTAGAACAGTGGCCTTGTGGACTGCATTATGCCC
>PVJH01024445.1:0-33048 GCA_004026705.1 Nesogale talazaci
GCTCCAACAGAAAGTTATTCCTTAAGAATTTAAATCTTTAATTAGCCACTACATTCCAGTTGCCATTGATCATTTAAGGATCTAATCCTTTTTTGGTCCTGTATTCTTTGCAACATTAAAAGTAAACTGCCTAAAAAAAGTCCTTAAATCATCCTGGTTCTTTCATTTCTTGTTCCATCTTGGGTGTCTTGGCATTTAGTTTTCTTTGATGTTGCATCTTAATTCTGTCATGCCTCCAGACTCCTGTCTGGAGGATTTGCGCTGGGCGACTTCTCTATTCTGGTCTGCACACTGATGCTGGTGGGTCCATTCCAATGTTGTACTCATCTTGAGTGTCTTTAAGTCTATTGTCTATTCTAATTTTTTTCTGTCCATTGATCCTTGTACATACATTCTTGTGTTAGTCTGGGTAGACTAGAGAAACAAGTTCATAAGCATGCATATGTGTTTAATAAAAAGGTTTATATGCAAGAGTAACTGTACATTAAGAAAACATCTCAGCTCAGTCCAGTCCAAGGTCATAAGTTCGATATTAGCCTATATGTCTGTTACCAGTCTATAAAGGTACACGGTGGTATACCTGTCAGAGTGTTTTGCTTATAACCACATTGACCATCAGAAAGGACAAGGAAGGGGGTGTCCCACAAAATCAAATAGCTGAAAAGGCATGCCTCAGAAAGGAAAGAAGTCAGTGGTTTCAGGAGCCTTAAACAAGCAACAATGTATAGTTACTTCAAAGAGGCTGGGAGAAAGACTAGGCTTTTTATTCCCTTAAGCAGTTCCAGCCTTGGAAACTCACAGTCCTATAGGGTCCCTATAATCCAGCATTGACTCGATGGCAGTGAATATTCCAAGAGACTGGATTATCTGATTTACAACCCATTATCGGACTTGCTTGCTCTTGGGATATAGGTAACACCTAGCTCCAATTCAGAAACCTTGAGTATTATTGGCTTGACCAAAGGTTTACCAACCTCTTAGCCAAGTGTGTTAGTCTGGATGGACTAGATAAACAAATCCGTAGACATTCTTATGTGTATAAGAGTTTTATATACAAGAGCAACTGTACTTTAAGAACGTATTCCAGCTGAGCCCCGGTGGCGTAGTGGTTGTGCGCGGGACTGCGGCCCACTGGGATGGAGGTTCAATTCCGGCTCCCAGGAGCAAAGGCTGGGCCTCCTACTCCCACCACTGAGGGCAGTGATGCCTTAAAAAAAAAAAATTAAAAAAAAAAAAGAACGTATTCCAGCCCAGTCCAGTCCAAACCCACAAGTCTGATATGAGCCCATATGTCGATACATATATATGTAGATATATACAGTCTTCTTCAGACTCACAAAACACATGCAAAGATGCCGAATGCAAGACGATCACAACCAGGTGAGTAGGATGCCTTTGGATCCAGTGGCGTAAATATCCCTGTGCTGGCAGGGGTCTCCAAGGGGCTTCTCCGGTTTCAGAGGTCTGGGTGCATCCATGTGACTTATCAGAACACCAGGGCAGCTCTCTGTGTCTTCTTCTCAGGGATGTCTCGCAGGATGTAAGCCTTGTCAGTAGAAAGTCACCAAGGAAGTGAAGTGAGAGAGATAAGTGTTTCCTGCCTTCAAGAAGAAATTTCCTAGAATTTTCAGAGAAGACCATGCTCACACAGAAGTCTCATTGACTGTCTCCATATTGACAGGCTAGATTCCACATCTACAACCTTAATCCTCAAATCAACATCAGTTTATGTGACTGCCACACCAAAGAAGGGTGGTCATTATCTGTAGTACATATCTATGTTTGCCAGAATACTCTCTTCTTTTAGTAAAGAGCACTTTGTGTTCACTTAGACAGTGGTTCTCAACCTTCCTAATGCTGTGATCCTTTAATACAGTTTCTCACGTTGTGGTACCTCCAACCATAAAGTTGTTCATTGCTACTTCATAGCTGTAATTTTGCTACTGTTATGAATTGGGTAATCCCTGTGAAAGGGTCATTTGATCCCCAAAGGCGTCATAACTCACAGGCTGAGAACCACTTAGAGAAAGACTCTCCTTGGTTGTAAACCACTTTGGCAGGACTGCCTTCCTTAGTCCACTCCCTTGAAAGGATTATGTTTGGAAAGTTGATGACAAAGAGATATGGGGGGATAGACATGTAGGTAGATCTCTCTTAATAGGCAAAAAAATGAAAATATTTATGCATTATGCGAATGTTCACCAAAAGTTTATCTCTGTGATGGCAAAATTTAATAAATGGATAGGATGAAATGTTCTGTGACAACCAACCATTGTCTTTCCCTATCTGTTCTTGTCCTTGCCCAATGGACTTATGAGAGAAGTGGCCATGGTAAAGCTACATAGATTTAAGCACATTGATATCATACAGAACTCTCTCAGACCACTGTGCCATAAGGCTAGAAATCAACATAAGGAAGATGAATAAAACAGGAGCAAATAACTGGAGGATGAATAACTTGGGCTGAGCCCCGGTGGCGTAGTGGTTGTGTGCGGGACTGTGGTCCACTGGGATGGAGGTTCAATTCCAGCAGTGGGGCTGGGCCTCCTACTCCCACCACCAGAGAGCAGTGATGCCCCCCCCCAAAAAAAAAAAAAAACGAGTTGCAAAACGAGTGTGCACTGCCCCGGAGCAGAGGTGAAAGTAGGAAATTAAACCATTAAGAATGAAAACATGACACACCAAAACCTATGGGACACAACAAAGACAGTCTTTAGAGGAAGTTTCATAGCAATACAGGCACACCTGAAAAAGGAAAAACGTCTCATAATTGATATGTTGGCACAGAATTTACAATGACTAGAGCAGAGTCAGCAGGACAATCCCACTAATAGCAAAAGAAGATAATAAAAATCAGGGCTGAGATTCAGGAAAATAAGAAAACAATGGGAAAAAGTAATGCTGCTAAAAGTTGGTTCTTTGAAAGGATTACCAAAATTGACAAACCACTGGTAGACTTAACCAAAGAAAGGAGGAACAAAATTTCAATAGCAAGGATGAGGCATAAAAGAGGGGCCATCACAACTGACCCTAATGAATCAAAAGGATAATTACACAGTAGTACAAAAGACTGCCCTCTGATGAATTCAACAACTTGGAAGACATGGACAAATTCTTGGAAAAACGGTCCCTCTCTAGAGTATCACTGATGGACATCAAAAATCTCATCGGACCCATAGCAATAGAAGAAAATAGACAAGGTTATCAAGGTATTACTAACAAAAAAATCACCTGGACCAGATGGCTTTACAGGAGAATTCTACCAAGCATTCAGGGAAGAACTGACACCAACCCAACACAAACTCTTCCAAAACATAAAAAAACATGGCAAACTCCCGAACTCCTTCTACAAAGATAGTATAACACTGATACCGAAACTGGGCAAGAATCCCACAAAAATTAAGAACGATAGACCATTATCTCTAATGAATATTGATACAAAAATCCTTAATAAAATACCAAAAATAAATAAAAAATAGAATACTGACCAAAGAATACAAAAGCTTCTAACACAAATAATTGTGTTAGACTAGGTGTAATGACTAGGTGGGGTTCATACCGGTATGCAGGGATGGTTCAACATACAAAAGACGATGAATATCATTCACTACATTGACATGAAAAACTATAAGAACCACATGATAATATCAATAGGTGCAGAAAAATCTGACAATATCCAATACCAATTCCTGTTTAAGACACTGGAGAAGATAGGAATAGAAGGAAAATTCCTCAAGTCAATACAAGCTATATATGAAAAACCAACAGCCAACGTGATAGTCAATGGAGAAAAGACTAACACAATCACACTGGAAAAGGGGATCAGACAAGGATGTCCCTTGTCCCCACTCTTATTTAATATTGTATTGGAGGTTTTAGCTCACAGCATAAGGCAATGAAAAGATATTAAAGGGGTTTGCCTGGGAAAGGAAGAGGCGAAATTATCATTATTTGCAGATGATTTGATTTTATATAGAAAATCCCCAAAGCTCCATAGTGGAGTACTCAAAACAATAGAGGAGTATGACAGAGTGGCAGGGTACAAGATCAAAAATCAGAAGCCTATTGGACTGCTATACACATCGGAGAAGAACACAGAAGAGGAGATTTAAAAAAAAAAGGTAACCTTCACAAGTGCTAAGCACAAATTGAAAAATCTCAGGATATACCTGACTTAAAAGAACAAAAGATATGGGGCTGAGCCCCGGTGGCGTAGTGGTTGTGCGTGGGACTGCGGCCCACTAGGACAGAGGTTCAATTCCAGCAGTGGGGCTGGGCCTCCTACTCCCACCACCAGAGAGCAGTGATGCCCCCCCCCAAAAAAAAAGAACAAAAGATCTATATGCCAAAAATTACAGAACACTATTACAAGAAACCAAGAGTGACTTCAACAAATGGAAAAATATTCCATGCTCATGGATCAGAAGACTCAATGTAGTAAAGATGTCAATTCTATCCAAGGCACTATATAAGTTTAATGCAATGACGATACAATTACCATCACCTTTCTTCAAAGAAATGGAAAAAATGATTACCAACTTCATATGGAGAGGGAAGAAGTCCAGGAATAGCAGAGAACTCCTCAAGAAGAAGGACACCGTGGGAGGGTTTGCTTTACCTGACTTTAGCACATACTATACAGTCACAATGGTCAAAATAGCATGTATTGGTATAATGATAGCTCTTCAGATCAATGAAAAATAACTGAAAACCCAGAAATAAAAACATCAGCATACAGACAACTGATAAGGACCCAAAAAATATCAAATGGGAAGCAGATGCCCTTTTCAGTGGTGCTGGAAAAAATGGACATCTACTGTAGAAAAATGAAGCTTTTGCTTACCTTACCTCACTCCATGCACTAGAATAAACTCAAGGAGGGTCACACACCTTGTAGTAAAACCCCAAACTATTAGGAACATCAATGAGGGAATTGATGAGAACTTTGAGAACAAAGCTGAGAACTTTGGCATAGGGATTACATAGGCTATCAGAAATAGGGAAGGACACAAGCACAGAGGAAGCACAAATTGACAAGTGGGATAAACTGAAGATACAACACCTGTGTACATCCAAAGAATTCACCAAGAGAGCAAAGACCGTTGTAAATCTGCTGCACAGGACCCACTCCCCTTCTACCACCATCCATGCCGTACCCCCCAAGAACCCTTAACTCAATTATTACCTCTAGCAATTCACCCATCCTAGGTTCCATCTACTGAAAAACATAGAAAAATATGTAATAGAGAATCAAGAAGGTTACCAACAATAACAAAATACAACAGATATAAACTTCAGTTTGAAAGAAAAAATATTAAAAACCAGACCAAGCTCCAAGTGTGTCAAAAAGGAGATCAAATGATAAGGTTTTAACCAGTCAGGTCAGATTTTTCATTTTATTCTACTATAATTGTCTCTAGAATGCTCTCTGTCTGATAACCAGGTTATTCCCCTTAATTATTGTCAGAGGGAAGACACCAGAGGCTTATTCCATGTATAGATCCTGCAAATGTATTTTGGCTTTCCACTGTCATCCATAGCCCTCTGCAAACCAAAATTTCATCACATAAACTCTGAAACCATTTCCCCCTGAGTTTGAATTATAGTTTATACAGTCTTTGGATCACCTATGTTGGTGTGCTTCTTCTATGTGGGCTTAATTGATGTCTAAGGTGACTTAGATGGCTGCTTGTTTGAAAGCAAACCTTAACCCCCAGACACTAATCTTTCTGATAGATAGGCATCATGTAGTGTCTTCATCATAATTTTGTTGTTGTTGTTGTTGTTTTGTTTTGTTTTTGGGGCATCACTGCCCTCTGGTGGTGGGAGTAGGAGGCCCAGCCTTGCTGCTGGATTTGAACCTCTAACCCAGTGGGCCGCAGTCCCGCGCACAACCACTGCGCCACTGGGGCTCAGTCCCAGCGTACTTTTTTGTAGCACCTTTTTCTTTTGTCTTTCCTACATGAAGGTGGGGATAACTCCGGGCCATGAAAGCCTTAAGTCCATAATTATCCTCAGCCCAAATTTTGAGAATATCTCAAGAAAATATTTAATGCACTCAGCACTACTAGTGACAGAAAACCTGAGTTATGGGATGACATCAAGAACATTCTTCATGAAGAAAGCAAAAGGTCATTAAAAAGAAGAAAAAGAAACAAAAGGTCAAAGTGAATGTCAGAAGAGACTCTCGTTTGCTCTTAATTATACAGCAGCTAAGGGGAATGGAAGCAATGGTGCTGTCGAAGAGCCAAAGACGATGTTTCAAAGGGCAGCTGAAGAAGACAAAGTAAAATATTACCAAGAACTATACAAAGGCCTGGAGTTAGAAAACCAAAAAAGGAAAGTCACACTCAACATATCGTAAACTAAAATAAATCATGAGAGAGTTCAGACTTGAGATGCAATCTTGAAAGAGTCTATGGGTAAAAGATTGAATGATGAAGAAGTATCCAAGAAAATGGAAGGAATTCACCGTCGCTGTACTGAGAAGAACTAGTCAACATTCAGCCAGTTCGAGATAACATGAATGCAAGAACCAACAGTCCTGATGCGTTAATCAAAGACAAGACTCCAGGAAGGGGTGGGATATCAACTGAAATGCTTCAACAAGTTGATGAGACGCTGCAAGCACTCCCTTGTCTGTGCCATGAAAATGGGAAGACAGCTAACTAGGCCGACTGACAAGAAGAGATTCATAGTTATAGCCACTCAATAAAAGGTGATCGAGCAGAAGGCTCAAATTATAGAACAACGTCATTAATGTCAAATGCACGTAAAATTTTGCTGGAACTCATCCCTCAATGTTTGCAGCAGTACATGACTGGTTGCTGCCAGAGGTTCAGACTGAATGCAGAAGAGTATGTGGATCCAGACATATCGTGACTGATATCAAATGGATCCTGGCTAAAAGCAAAGAATACCAGAAAGAGGCCTATTTCTATTTTATTTTCTATGAAATAGCATTCGATTTTGTGGATCATAACAGATTATGGATAGTCTTGAGGAGAAGGGGAATTCCAGGATATGTTTTTATGCTCACGAGGAACTTGTGCACAGATCAAGAGGCAGTTGTGGGAAAGAGAAAAAGGAATGCTGTATGATCCAAAAAAGCAAGAAAGGCCTGCATGAGCATTTTATCCTCTCCCCATACTTATGTTAGTCTGTGACTAGAGAAACAAATTCATAGACACTCACATGTGTATAAGAAAGATCTTTATATCAATGAAACACACAATATTCCTCTGGTTCCTTGAGGCTTCCTCATCCCCAACTATCATGACCCCAATACTGCTTCTCAGTTCAGACTAGACCAGGAATAGTGGGAATAGTGATACAAGAAGGGTAGGGATAAAGGGAGGCAGGAGAGGAAGAGAGATACAGGGAATCACAATGATCGACACATACTCACACACCCCTCTCTAGAGGGAAGAGCAACAGAAAACACAGGGGAAGGGAGACAGCGGTTAGTGTAAGATATGAAAATAACAATTTATAATCTACCAAGGGGGTATCGTTGGGGAGGAGGGACATGAGGAGCTGAACCCAAGAACTCAGTAGAAAGTAAATATCTAGAAATGAATGGAGGCAACATATATACAAACATGCTTGATGCAATCAATGTTTGCATTGTAACAAGAGTTGTAAGTGTCCACAATAAAATGATCACTTAATTAAAAAAGGAGAATGAGCTTTATATAAAGAGTAATTAGTTGTATATTAAAAAAACATCCCTCTGCAGCCCACTGATTTGGCAGTTCAAATTCAGCAGCAGCTCTCCAGGAGCAAGACTGGGCCTCCCACTCCCACCAGAGGGCAGTGATGCCCCCCCCAAAAAAAATACAAAACAAAACAAAAGAAAGAAAAAGTTCAGATAAAGTCTGTAAGTCCAATATTAGCCCGTATGTTCAATATCAATCTATAAACCCCTCTTCAGACTCACACAACACATGCAAAGATGCTGAATGCAGGAAGATTACAGACCATTGGGTGGGAAGTCTTGTCTTCACCTGGTTCCCCTAGCTAAGGGTGCTAGCTTAGGTCTGTGTGTCTTGTCAACTACAATGTATCCCAGGGAATCAGCCTGTCTCCTGCCTGCAGAGAGATCTTTATCTCCTATGTGCCTCCAAATGAGGTCATCAGAATAGAATTAAGGACAATGGAGTGTGTGTGTGTGTGTGTGTGTGTGTTATTCAGGCTTTCTGAATGGAGTGACAGTTTTCTGCATAGTAGCCTGGCGTGTCTCTACAGAGTGAAAACTGTGGCAACACTTACCCTGATTTCAGTTCCCAATTGTAATGGACTGGGTTGTGCTGAGAGCATTATAACATTTCAGAATAATTTTTTTAAATAAATCATTTAATAGGGGACTCTTACAGCTCTTATAACAATCCATATATCAATTATATCAGCACATTTGTAAATATGTTGCTATTATCATCTTCAAAACATTTTGTTTGTCCTTGAGTCCTTGGTATAAGCACAATTCCTCACTCCCTCCTGTACCCCCCACCCTCGTGAAACCTTAGTAAATTATAAATCATTATGGTTTTCATTTCTTTCACCATCCTTTGTCTCCCTTCACCCACATTTTTGGTTTTGTCCCCCTAGTGGTGATGGGGGTGGGGTTCCCCCTTCCTCCCCTTGTCCACTCTCATTCCCTCTACCCTTATGGTTTTACTCCCATTGCTGTTCCTGGGGGGGTGGGGGGGCGGGTATCTGTCCTGGATGACATGTGTCAAGAGCTCTTATCTGTACCAGTGTATATTCTCCAGTCTGACAGAGTTTGTAAGGTAGAACTGGGGTCATGACAGTGCGGGGGGAAAAGCATTAAAGAACTAGAGAAATGTGTGTTTCATCGGTGCTTTATGGCTCACTGGCTGCCTCGTCACTTCCTTGTGACTCTTCTGTGAGGGGATGTCCAATAGTCTACAGATGGGCTTTGGATTTCCACTCCAACCCCACAGTATGATTGTTTTAGGTCTTCTGATGCCTGATACCTACCTGACCCTGTTAACACCTGGTGACCACACAGGCTGGTGTGCTTCTTCCATATGGGCTTTGTTGCTTCCCTGCTGGGTGGCCACTTGTTTAACTTCAACCTTTTAAGGTCTCATAAATGGCATCTTTTAATAGTCGGACACCATCAGCTGTCTTTATCACATTTTGTTTATGCACCCATTTTGTTTTTAGCGATAGTGTTGGGATGGTGAACATCACAGAATGACAGGTTATTAGAACTTGCATTGAGGGAGGGTTTGAGCAGAGGCCAAAGTTCATCCACTTCCTCATTACATTCCTATATAAATACATGCACACAGGCCAATATCTCTATTTTTATGAATAATATATCTACATATGTACATGCCTATATTTCTATAAATTTCTTTTGCTTCATAGTTCTTTCCTATATTCCCTTTAACTTTCCTGTCCCACTATCATGCTTAACCTTCATTCAGCTTTCAGTAATTCCTCTTGGCCATGGATGTTCACACTTATTCACTATGCAAGCTACTTATAAAATAGTCAAGTCATGGCTGAGCCCCGGTGGCGTTAAGTGCTTGAGTGCGGGACTGCGGCTTGCGGGCTTGGCGGTTCAAATCCAGCAGCAACTCTCAGGAGCAGCGCTGGGTAGCGCCCACGACCACCAGAGGGCAGTGATGCCCCAAAAGCAAACAAACAAAATGATCAAGTCAAAATGATCTGCCAACTACAAAAATGCAAAAATTATTTATTTATTACATTTATTCATAAATGCATTGAGAATTCTGTACATGCACAAGGTTATGTACCTTGCATAACCTCATGAGTCCATATTGTACAACACAACACAATTAACTATGCACATTTCTGGTCATTTTTTGTCATTACCTGAATTTACTCTGATGACTTACACTAAATGGAATGAATCATAGTAGGTGCTGACAGCCAGGTTCAAGCACACTTCCAAATGATCATTAGTCATGGTGGAACGGTACTTGGACTTAATGATCTTTATGTGGGGAAAGTCTGACTCACATAAATAAGTAGAGCCGAATAATGCAGTCAAGGAGGGAGCGCATTTTCTCATGTTTGAGTGCTTTCCCTTTGAGACTAAGTTCCAGAACTGTTCATGCAATTCTGGACTTCAGCTGAATATCAACTTGTAGAGTCAAAATCTCCCATACAGTATGAAAGTGATACGTTTTGTCTTCTTACTAGGTCCAGCTCCCCCACTCATTTTAATATCCTTTCTTATGTTTAAGAGGGAAAAAAACTAGGTGTAAAAATTGGCAATACAAAAAAATTGGCAGTACGTAGCACTTGTTTGCACATGCATTTGATGTCTAAGATTGCATCTGATTGGCTGCACTATATATCAGTTAAATGATGGGACTGATGATAGACTTAGATCTATTTCTTTAATGACGTGCAATCCACCCACACTGCTTTCGCAATAGATCTTGATTGGGCACCCCTGCTCTTGACTGTTGCCCTTAGTTGACTACCACCAGGCATTCTACACCCTCCTCACCTTCAGTTTTTAGATCTCTTGTTGCTACCTTGCCCTGGGTTTGTTGATTACCCCCTTCCTCTTCCCTAACCTCCTCTCTCTCCTGTCCCTGAGAACCATTGGTTCTGTTGTTTTCTCCCCAGGATTGTTTATCTTGCTTATCTTATATCGATAGACATGAAAAAGAAGAAGAAGAAACAGAAAATAGTTCCAGTCTTGTCTGCTGACCCTTATGCATGTTTTCTGATTGAGTCTGATGAGGTGTCAAGCCCTGTCCTCCATGTCTGAAATCTATTTTCAGGATTCCCTGGGGACTTTGTTGCTTTGCTCTCCGTGCTGCTTTGTTGAGCAACCTCTGTGTTTAACCTTGGTGTAGGGGGCTCAGGCTGGGCATAATTCCCACTCTGTGTCTCCAGTACTGTCCCCTGCAGCATTGTGGGTCCATGAAGGGACAACATGTCTTGTGATGGGGCCTATCTTATGGTCCTCTCTGTGTCTTGGCTGCTTCAAGCAGGGATGCCATCCTCCGGGTTTGGTGGGCTGGGATGCACTTCTCTCTCTCTCTTATTCTCTCTCACTTGCTTGCTCTTGCTCTCTCCCTCCCTCCCTGTTGGTTTGCTCCCAAATGGCCTGGTCTCCCTGGGCTGTATCTTTAGTGTTGTCTTCTATAGTGCAATCTTCTGGGAAGGGGATCGATGTAGTTGGTATTGTGGCTGAACCCACAGATCTCTTGGGAGAATTTTGTAGGCTTCAGATCCATGTTCCTTTTTTCATAAGTTTTAATGCTGAGACGGGAAGTAAAAGGGAGGGGGAAAAGATCCATAAAACGAGATCTTCTGACATGTCGAAAGAAAAACCAGAAAATATTTGTTGTCAACAGGAGGTAGAGAATGGCAGATCTGCCAAATTAGTTCAGTTTAGAACACAACAGGGAATTAATTCACAGGAAAGTGAAGAAAGCTAGTTTAGTGAGTGCTCCTGGAGTCTTAAAAACTTCCAAGCAGTCATTCAAAATGCAATTGGTCTCGATTCAGCTGGCAGAATAGTGACAGGAGATTGAGGAATCAGAGCATGTGTTAGTCCGGGTAGACTAGAGAAACAAATTCGTGGACATGCATATAGATATAAGGATAAGGTTAAATGCAAGAGGAATGAAACATTGAGAAAGCATCCCAATCCAGGCCAGTTCAAAGTCATAAGTCCGATATTAGCTCATATGCCCGATAGCAGTCTATAAAGTCTCCTTCCGACTCACAAAGTCACAGGCCAATGGGTACAGAGTTCCGACACTGGCAGGGGGTCTCCCCACGGCTCCTCGCCTCCAGGGTTCAGGGTCCATCAACACATCCAGTGGTGGTAGAAGCAACTCAGTGCTGGCAGGGGTCTCCATGTAGTTTCTACAGCTTCAAAGGTCTGGTTCCATCAGAGTAAGGCCGTGTGACTCCTCCTCCAACTCTTCCAGCTCCGCGGATGCTGCCTTCTTGTCTCGTCAGTTGAGCGGCTCCCAACAACTGGGAAAAATGGTCTCTCATCTCCACGAGGGAAACACCACAAAATTTTCCAGGATTCTCAAGAGAAATCCATGCCCACATAGAGGCCTCATTGGTTACTCAATGGCTATCTCCAGATTAGCAGGCTAGGCTCCACCCCTCCATCTCAATCATGAAATTGACATAGGTACATGACTGCCACAGAACATAAATGGAATGTAGGTCTAATGGCTTTCACAAGCCACTAGCTTCATTACAATTAGTTCAGAATGTTTGGATCAAGGATTCAGCAGCTGGATCCTGATCAAAAGGAACAAAGTGTGGAACAGAATATCAAATTCACATGGAAATTAGATTTACTGGGTTTACTGACACTGGGGGCAAAATCTAGAATTCAATGCCCCAAATTACCATTTAGTACTTGAACCAAATTGCTGCCATACCAAATTGTGCTAAAGTTACCTGAAATCAGCAGACACGTCTACCAGAGTGATGGGTGAAAATTCAACTCATGATGAGGGGAGGGAAGCAAGTTTTTCTTGGAAAAGGCAACTGCATTTTGTTTGGTAGGAAGACAGGAAGAAGAAACCTCTTACTGGGAAAAAAAGCACTTAATAATGCTTATATAGAACCCAAAGGATTGCCTGATATATGCCTGGTGCTATGTTCCCAATTAGACACTTTTGACCTAACTTCTATCTAGATCTTGGTGACCCAAGTGATGTACTATAGACTACTGGGACTTCAGACTGTTTCTCAAAGAGAATAACATTCTTAATAGGCCAACATCACAAAGATTTTCTGTGGAAAACTCTGTACATAAACTGAGCTTTCCTTAGAAATCACTGTCACTCTTGGACTTGAGGCTGAAACTCCCTGATGTGAAAAGAAACAGATGACTGCTACCTCAAGGATATAAAACTGATGGTTGTTGGATTTTGGTTCAGATCCCCTGCCCAGGACCAGGAATACCATATACTTATTGTGGCAGTCACCTAATCTGGTGTCAGTTTGAAGATTAAGAGTGTAGGGGTGGAGTCTACCCTGTCAATCTGGAGATAGCCAATGAGATGTCTGTGTGGGCATGGCCTTCCCCTCTGAGAATTTTGGGAAATGTGGTAATTCCTTCTTGGAGGCAGGAGACACTATCTCTCTCAACTTACTCCCTTAGAGACATTTGATTGACAAGGTTCACTCTCTGTGAGACATTCCTGAGGAGAAGACACATGAAACTACCCTAGCACCTTGAGCTGGACAAGTCACATGGATGCAACCAGACCACTGAAGCTGGAGAAGCCACAAAGAGACCCCTGCCAGTCATGAGATGCTTCTACCACCCCGACTTCGCACCCACTGGCCTGTGATCTTCTTGCATTAAACATCATTGCATATGTTTTATGAGTCTGGAAAGGACTTTACAGATTTCTTTCGGATATACAGGCTAATGACCTTGAGCTGAACTGGGTTGGGATGTTTTCTTAATGTACACTTGTTCTTGTATATAAATCTCTTTCCTGGGCTGAGCCCCGGTGGCATAGTGGTTGTGCGCGGGACTGCGACTGGGATGGAGGTTCAATTCCAGTAGTGGGGCTGGGCCTCCTACTCCCACCACCAGAGAACAGTGATGCCCCCCCCAAAAAAAAACGAAAAAAAAATCTCTTTCCTATACACATATGCATGTTTATGAATTTGTTTCTCTAGTCTACTCAGACTAACACACTTATTATTTTAATCCCTGCTTATTTTTGTATGTACTAATCTGGTAGTCTTGTTGTAACACCTTTGTTGTGTCAATAGAGTCCAGTCACTTAAGAGTTCAATCTGTACAGGTCAACACTTCATGTATTACAGTCCAAAGCTGTCTTATATTTGTATAATTTCCTTTCTCAACTGTGTCTTAAATTCTATATCATTGGCTAACTTAATAACATTATCAATAGATTTGTGCTATGTTGCAGATTTGAATAAATGACAGCCACTATAATGCCTTGATAATTAGAAGAGTCTTTATTTGGTTATAACTGGACTGCTAGAATCTAAAGTGATTCTTTGATTGCAGTCCTGAAACCATATTTCAGTTCATTTTTAAAGTAAAAAAAACTCATTTATCACCTGTCTAGGGTTCAAACAAGCATGAACAGAAGCAGAAAGCAAAATTAATGGATTAATTGTAACTTCAAGAAGAATAAGGATGTATTACAAGGTGCACTCCTTATCATAAAAGAAACCAAACAGGGCTGAGCCCCGGTGGTGTAGTGGTTGAGTGCGGGACTGCGACCCACCAGCTTGGCGGTTCAAATCCAGCAGCAGCTCTCCTGGAGCAAGGCTTCCACGACCACCAGAGGGCAATGATGCCCCCCAACAATAACAACAAAAAGAAATCAAAGAAAAATTGATAATCACATCCTGGTTATCATAACAAAATATATTGCAATATTTTAGTTACTAAGACAAGGTTAGCTACACATTTCAGACTACAACATCTAACAGAACAATATTGAATCAGAATAAATGATAATAATGGAGAATAATCAAATCTAACTGTAGTGTACAGAAGCTGGAAACAAGGGAGTACTTTCTAAAATTAATCACCAGCAGGGACTTTCCCATAAGGGGAGGGAGAATGGGCCGGTCAACTAGCAGTCAAGTTTCTAAGATGGGAGGAAGGAACAGGGAAGTTACTTAATGTTTACAAAAAATTTAGTTTCTTTTGCTAGTCTGCCTCATTTATACCTCAGAGAAATGATTGATAATGGTCTCTAAGATAAAGTTACAATGATGTCTCAGGTGATTCAGATATACATATAAACCATAGATATATGAATGGATTTGGGGTTCATGGAATTCTAGTTCCAATCCAAGAACAATTAGTTCTTATGGCATGCCCCTACTTGATGCTTACCTGCATGAACAGATCACTGAACATATGGGTGATGAAGTGTGGTAAAGAAACTAGAAGGTGCCTGACTAGCAGTGAGAATAGCATCTGTGGCAGCAAGTGTGCAAATGTGGTCTGCATACAACTGATGTATGTATTCATCACAATGGGAGTTGTATGAGCCCCTAATAAAATGATTTGTTAAAAAAAAAAAGGAAGCGGAAAGAGGATCTTATACCCAGGGCTCAAGCAGAAAATGTTTGGAAATGAATAAGGCAACATGTGTACAAATATGCTTGATACAAATGATGTATTGAAAGTTACAAGAGCTGTAAGAGCCCCCAATAAAATCATCAGGGAAAAAATAGCATCTGAAGTCTTAAAGGCTTATCTTCAAACAAGCAGCAATCTAAGTGAGGCATGCATCAGCTAAGTCCACATGAAAGAAGCAGGCCAGCCTGTGTGATCCACAGATTATAAATAATAAAATCCAAATCCAAATGAGGGATTAATATTACAGCTTAAATTGTGACAACTCTAGTTTGCAGAAGGTGATGGGGCATAGTGGAATCCCCAAAACTATTTGCAAGATTCACCCGAGCATAAGCCTCCAGGGAGTCTCCGCTGACCACAAACCAGGGACATTAATAACCTTATTGTTGTGCACAGTGAACTCTCAGAGATACAGCCAGGTTAAAATTTAACACTTGACCTTTATTTGGATCTCCCTTTTGACTCATTTAAAATTTCTTCTAGTCTTTAATATTTTCTATTTTCTTTTCAATTGAGACGTTCTCTGTTTTACTTTGTTATTGTTTCTAGTTTCACACACACACATTTTCGGTATATGAAATCCAGTCTAGGTAAATCTATAGAGAGAGTGACTGGGTCTGGGAGGGGAGTTTGGGGAAAATGGGTAGCTAATAGCAATGAGTAAAGAAAGAAGGAAATGTTCTAAAATTGATTGTGGAAATGATTGCACAACTATTCTAGATATGATGTAACTGTTGAATTATAAGATAAGTGGATTATGTGCCTCCAAAAACCTGCTTTTAAAAAAGCAAAATAGGGCTGAGCCCTGGTGGCACGAGTGGTTGAGTGTGGGACTGCGGCCTGCAGGCTTGGCAGTTCAAATCCAGTGACAGCTCTCAGGAGCAGCACTGGGTAGCGCCCATAACCACCAAAGGCAGTGATGCGTACCCTCCCCCCTCCCCCCAAAAAAAGCATAATATGCCATGAAGTCATTGGGAAGCTAAACAACAGCGTAATAAAGTTCATAATGTTTACTTTAACCATTGCATTCTTTTTATTATTATTTTCTTTCTTTTTTGGGGGCATCACTGCTCTCTGGTGGTGGGAGTAGGAGGTCCAGCCCCACTGCTGGAATTGAACCTCCGTCCCAGTGGGCCGCAGTCTCGCGCACAACCTCTATGCCACCGTGGCTCAGCCCTATTATTATTTTCTAACACTTGGTTTTTCACTGCAAACACACATTAAACAATCTAATAATCTTAATGTTTAACTCAAACTATAACATAGTTTAAAACAAATGTCAGGTAGAGGAGCAACACGCTACATTATTAGTTTAGTATCATAGTCCAATAAGCATTGCCTTTATCGGTTCAATCAACCGGGATGGAGTTGGAGAGAGCAGGAGTTGATGTCTCTTTGGTTCTGAGCTCTTCGAAAAGTGCAGATTTACATAGGCAGTTCAGCTGACTCCTTGGCATCATTCTGGAAATCACGTGGTGTGCAGCCAAATCTTATCAGAGTCCTCCAGACTTTCTGGGGTGATTCTTCAAACCATCTGTTGGTTCTTGGCAGTGACCTAACATTTAAGCTGTGCCTAAATATTATACTTTCATTTCTCTTCCAAAATGGGGTTTCATGTGTTTACATCTTGCAAGGTAGTTCAACATATTGCAAGGTAGTTTTATAATGCTCTCATCAGTAATATACAGTGTCTTTATTTGAGTCCACCTTGTAGAAAATTAGGATAAAGGACCACAGAAGCTGCTACTCAGATACCACTTTGAATGACTAAAGCCTGCTTTATGTCAATGTGATTCATCTGGGTTGCCCACGATGGGTTGGAAAGGGATGATGGGAAAGACTTGGCTCAAGGCTTAGTTGTGGGGGAAACGAGCCACTCACAACCATTTTTCAAGTCCGATAGGTGCAATTGCACAGTTAAAATATATAAAGATCGGGCTGAGCCTCAGTGGCATAGTGGTTGTGCGTGGGACTGCGGCCCACTGGGATGGAGGTTCAATTCCAGCTCCACAGGAGCAAAGGCTGGGCCTCCTACCCCCACCACCATAGGGCAGTGATGCCCCAAACCCCCGTATATATATATATATATATATATATATAATAGTAAAGTCATAGAGATAGGAGAGAGAGTAAAATGAGGAGTCAGACACATTTCATGGTAGCATGCTCACCTCCTGGACAGCCATGATTTCACCAGCCAGGTGAAATCACAGTGCCAGGAGAGAGGGCAGGAGAGTCTCTCTTTATTTCTGGCCAAGGCCCATATATACTTAGGGGCACGAATATAGGTAACCATACATGTCACAGGAAGGGGCTGTACTCTAGGCATAAGCGTTGCAGGAAGGGCATGAGCTAGGGGTGTACACGTAATGGGAAGGAGAAGGATTAGCGGTAAATGTGACAAGATGGGCAGACCCTAGACTCAAAATGCCAGCCTAACAGTCGTCGCTCTAGAGTAGGCTTGACCTCTCTGGACTCTCCTTTGGGAAACAATCTCTTATCCTTATCAGAAGGGAGTGGGCCCTACTTAGGACGGGACAGACTATACAGTCTGATTTCTCTAGATGGCTGGTTATTCTCAGGGAGAGAAACCTCAGACCTACTTTGTTGACCTCATCTTCAGTCATTTACCTTGTGTAGCAAGCAGCGTCTTGAATTCGGCATGTATTTGGGGGAGGCAACTTGGGACAAATCCCACACTTACTAATGGGGGAGACCTTGTCCCACTTTAAATGGAATGTGTGTGTGCATGAGGGGATGCTTAAGAGGATATGGTTAGCTCTATGGAAAGGGTAAATGGTGTGAGATTTTGAATTAAGAAGCCACTAAGAGGTCCCTGCACTACAGGCACCAGATAACTAGAGAAGGGCTTTTAAAAATAATACATAGTGCGGGGTACTACAGCCAGAAACTGTTTGGACCGGGATCAAATCAGGCAGCTCCCCCACCCCCCCAAACCAGGCAGCACCCTGAACCAGGCAGCCCCTTGTACCCCTTTGCACCAGCCTCACAAGAAGGAGATGAACTTTGTAACCCTTGCTGCTGGCCTTTCACAGAGCTTATCCCTCAGGGCCAAACCTGCACAGCCTCTTCACTCTGTGTTCCAGGAGGCGGATCTGTGAAAGACAAGATGTCCTCACAAGCCATATCCTGACTCAGATCCTGCAATTGCAACAGCAGAAAGCCTCATCCCCCTTAGCGGTACATGCGTCCTTGGCTCAAGTCCTAGTTATGGCCTCCAAGTCAAGCTGCCGTTTCCCTGGCCTCACTCTTGGGATGCAGGAACTCAAGATGCTCCTGTCCCTTTCTCTGCTGTCCCTTCCCTTCCCAAAAGTCCTTCCCTACCTTCCAATAAAGCCTATCTTTACCTTTCAGCCCTAACTAAGCTCTCTCTCCTCTCTGCGGCTCTAGCCTCTCAGAAACAGAACGGACTTCTTTCAGGCTGTAGACTGGTCCTTGAGTGATTCTTTTCCTCTCCCCTCGCCCCACACTTGGGAGACACCCAATTCAATCTAAAACAGCCTGTGGAGATTGGGGTTTGAGGAGGGTGAGTACTATCAGAAGAGTAGCTCTCTGTACTAAATGGTTACACAAACAATATGGATTATGCTGATGGCCTACTTTCCTCCTGGGAGTCTGGGAGTTCTGTGCTAGGCAATGTGCACAGATGACTTTATTGCTAGGTGCCATCAAGTCGGTTCTGACCCAACGTGACCCTTTATGCACAGTAGAACAAAACACTGCATCATCCTGTGCCATCCTGACAATTGTACCTCTGTCGGAGTCCATTGCTGCAGTCACAGTGTTAGTCCGTTTTGTTGAGGACCTTTCCCTTTTGTCTTGTCCCTTCACTTTACCAAGCCTATGTGACTAGCCCCCAGTAAAACCCCAGGGCACTGAACTCTACTGCACTTCCCCGATAGACTGCAGTTCACACATTGTATAAGGCTGGATTCTCTAGAGAAGCAAAACGGTGTTGTTTGTGTGCATATGTATACAGAAATTGATTTAGATCAAGAAATAACTCAAAAGTTTAGAAGTAGGTAAGTAAGCCCAATCCAGTTCAAGCCTGTGGATAGATGCAAACTGAAAGTTTCTCAGCACTTCTGTAGCTGCAGAGGCTGATCAACGAGAAGCAGGCAGACGAAGCAGGAAGACCACTAGCTGATGGATACTGAGCCAAATGAATGTTGAATTGCCAGGCTGCTAATGGCACTATAACAAGAGACCAATGAATCAGATACAGGATCCAAATCCAACAGTAGACATCCCATAATGTCCTTACATTGCCAATTTGTATTAAGAAGAGGTCACACCTTGAATGAAATCTCCCTGGATAGTATTAAGGCTACATCCAGGTTAAGAATGTCTATTCTCTCCCCAAGTGCTTGGTCGTTTCACAAAAGATTCCATCAGCACCCTGAATGGCTCATCTCCTCCCTGCAACTCTTCTGTAAGAGGATGTCCAGTTGCCTACAAATGGGTTTTGGATCACCACACCTCACTCCCCCTCATTCACAATGATATGATTTATTTGTTCTTTGATGCTTGATACCTGATCCTCTCAATAATCACAAGGCTGGTGTACTGCTTCCATGTAGACTTTGCTGCTTCACAGTTAGATGGCCACTTGTTTATCTTCAAGCCTTTAAGACCCTAGATTCTATATCTTTTGATAGCCGGACACCATCAGCTTTCTTCACTACATTTGCTTATGCATCCATTTTGTCTTCAGCAATTGTGTTGGGAAGGTGAGCATCATGAAATGTCAGTTCAATAGAATAAAGTGTTCTTGCATTGAAGGAGTATTTGAGTGGAGGCTCAGTGGAGGCTCAATGTCCACCTGCTACCTTAATACGAAACCTATAAATATATGCACATAGATCTACTTCCCCATCATCATATATAAATATATTTACATATGTACATGCTTGTATTTAGACCTCTATAAATGCCCTTTGTCTCCTAGTTCTTTCCTCTATTTAATTTTACTTTCCTCTTGTCCCACTATCATGCTCAGCCTTCATTTGGGTTTCAGTTATTCCTCTCGGTTACATTGCCCTTGATCAAGCCATACTAGGCCTCTTACATCTTTCTCATCATTGATTTTATTGTTCCCTTGTCCTTGGATTTGTTAACACCACTTCCTTTCCCCCACCTCCCCTTTCCCATGTCTCCCCCAGAACTTTGGGTCTATTATTTCTCCTCCATATTGTTTATCTTGCCTATCTTATCCAGATAAACCTGCAGACATAATAATATGCACAAAAATAAGACAAAAGAAAGCAAAACAACAACAATAAAAAACAAGGACAAAGAAAAGCCTGTAAATAGTTCAAGGTCTGTTTGTTGACATTTAAGAGTGTTTTCTGGTCAAGTCTGATGAGGTACCCTGTCCTGGCCTCAAAGTCTATCTTTGGTTTTCCCTTTCAACTTTTATGCTCTGCTCCCCTTGTTGTTCTGTTGCACAGGTCTTAGTGTTTTGCCTCGCTTTGGTGGGGTCAGGTCAGGTGCAATTCCCACATTGTGTCTCCAGTGGCCTGGTGCTTTTTAAAAGTCTAAGTGCATCTCCAACTGAAGATGTCCTCTTTTCCTGCTTTCTCTCTTTCCCCAGAGGCTCCAATAGGCAAAGATCACTGTCAAAACCATCCGTCTATATGTTATAGCAGTTGTATGAGTCCCTAATAAAATGATTTTTTTTTAAAAAAAGCACTGTGTGCAGCAAAACAGAGGATCAGCAAAAATGAAGGAAATGCTCCATGTGGTGCATTAACATAATAGCCACAAAATGGACCCGACCATACAAATGATCATGAAGTTGGGGAACATTTTGTTTTGTTGTTTGTACATAAAGTTGCTATGAATCAGGACCTACTCATGACAGCATTTGCTAAATTCTTATGAAATCAGATGTCTAACCCTAGAGGCTGATGGTAGTAGGCACATTGCTCAGTGAGTCCAACTGGATGCTAAGCTTTGAACAATAACATGTATGTCTTGCTTGTCATGTGGATTCAGAATATGACAGCCTTACCCTGAAGCATTTCCACTTTGCTGCCACCCCCCCCCCCAAAAAAAAAAGCCATTGGCAAATTTGGGGCTCTTGAGTTCACAGATGCTAATTTCCTTCACTTGACTCTGTGCTAAAACTTGGCCCTGTCTACTAACAATTGCTCTAGTGTTACAGGAGCAGTGCTGCACTAAAAGCAGACAATGGCTCAGTGACTAGGTCTTCACATTGTATCTGTGGAACAACCCCGGGTGGCTGTTGGAGTCCCTTGTGGGCACACGTAGTTCAGCACTGAGTTGCTAGCTGAAAGGTTGGGTGTTCAAATTCATCCGAAGGTGTCTCTGTTGGAAGTCCTGGTGACCTTCTTTGGAAAGGTTGCAGCCTTATGGAGCGGGTCTACTTTGCTCACAGGGGTCACCATGAGCCAGTCAGCGCAATGGCAACGGTTTTGCTGTCGCTGTTGTTGTTGATGCTACCTGGGGCCATCGACTATAAAAGCAACAACGATTCTACCTAGTTTATCTGAGTCACATATTTTTACCCCAGTCGCACGCAACACTCCTAGAAGAATGGTCTGCATGAGGAGGAAACACTGTAGCTGTGATGACTAAGAGGTACAGACGAATGCTTCCTAGAAGTGAGGATGGGATCACCTCACTCAGTCTGGACATATTATTGAGAGAACGTCTCCAGAAAAGGGCACTGTGTTTTGTAAGTAGAGGGTTGTGGACTAAGGGGAAGACCTTTAAAGAGATGGACTGACAACACTGGATTTCAACACAGCAGTGTTTGTGAGGTAGCAGAGGACCGGATGATGTTATGTTCTTGGGTCGATGGGGTCACCCCAGGTACTTAATAAGGACAGGAGTAGGGGGCAACTACAAAATCCCAGGCCTTAGACAGAGGAGAGGGAGGAGGGCATTCGGGATCTTTGTTTATACTCAGTGCTACTTCTCCAAGCTGCTGAACCACTTTGAATCCTAGCTGACTTTGAATTAAGTCTGTGGAGTCTAAGATCATATCAGGGACAGCGTGACATAGGCAGCAGGATGTTGGAACATCTCTAGGACTTTTCACAAAGAACACCTCCACGCAGTGCTCACATGGGTGAGGTTGCTACACCGATTAGATAAACAGGAATATTTGGAGTGAACTATCTTAGGCAGCATCTTTGAGTAATGTACTGAACTTAATTACTTAGGAGGAACATTTCAAATCTCCAGTCACCTGGGGCCAGTTTCATGACCCTTGTTGGCCGTTGGCACTTTTGGAGACTCCGTCTATATTCTCTGCAACAGTTTGAAATGGACTAGGACTCCACTCTCTAAATCTGCCAGTATTTCCTGGCTAATTTTTTGTTCCCGATAAAATATTTGAAAGGGTTCTTAAACTTTTCTGTCCATGTTTGGCATAACCTGGCTTATCTTTTCTTTTCTTTTTGAATGACTGATTTCTCAGAGTTCTTTATACTAAAGAATTCATGAGAAATGAGAAAAATTTAGTCCGGGAATTATTTTTCTAAATACTAAAATTAACATTTGTGGAATAGACTTACTATTATGTTTTAAAGACATTTAAGTCAACATTCATAAATTCTGATTTGTACTTTTCTACCTCCCATTGAAGGGACAGCGAAAAAGAGGAAGACCTTCAACAAGATGAATTGACCCATGCGGGACTGCGGCCCACAGGGTTGACAGTTCAGATCCAGCAGGAGCTCTCCAGGAGCCAGGCTGGGCTTCCTGCTCCCTCCAGAGCAGAGATGCCACACACACACACACACACACACACACACACACACACACACATAAGATGAATTGCCCCTCTGGGTGCAACAATGCCTCCAGCATAGGAGTAATTGTGTGGGTGGTGCAGGACTGTGCGGTGTTTCCTTCCCTTGTGCATAGGGCCAGTATGGGTTGCAACTGACTCAATGACGCCGAACATCAACAACAACACATCTCTACCTGGGTTCTCATGGGGATCATCTTTTTAAGACCAGGGGTGTCCAAGGGGACTAATCCAGGCTTATTAGCTGAGAACCTCTGGGGTAGGGTTTGGGCATCTGTGTTTTGTCTTCACTCTGCTGGTGAGTCTAAGGGACTGCCAAGGTTCAGAACCACAGGCAGCAAGCATTGCAGGAAAAGGGGGGATGAGGAAGAGGAGATGGAGTGGGAGAACACATACCTATGTGGACTGAGTTGTATACAATGCATTTCTTCCAGACTTGACTAGAGTCCATGCAATTGGAAATGATGGCTGAACCACATCTGACCGCCCTGCAGTTTTAATCCTTGTCTATTCTTTCTGCCTCTTCCCTTAGGACCTCCAGCCCCAAATATGACAGACTTGCATTCAGATTCTTCTATCTCCTAGCTTTTTCTCATTAATCTGCCTTGCCTGTGGCTGGCTGCCATACTCCCTCCCACTCGCCCTGATCTGCATGAGATTGGACTTCACCTCAGTCTTCCTGGTCTCCTGAATGGAACTTCATTTCACAGACCTGTCCTCATTTCCTCCACAGCCATTCAATGTCAGGTGTCCTTCTTCTGGCATATTTTCTTGGCAAGCCAGCAAAGCACACTGATAAATTTAAACTATTATTTATCATACTGTTGTATAGTGTGTTTCTCCTTGGACTATAAATCCATAGTGTGGGAAAACACATTTATATAACATATTTGCTTTTGTTTCTCGTAGTCTAGTGCAACTAACAAAATGGAATTTTAGTAACAAAACTCTAATTGAGTTGTAAATGTGAAGGAAAATAATTTATTGCCAGAATGAAATGAGGAAGTGTATAATTTTTTTATTTGAAAATAATACATGTCTGCTAAAAAAAATTAGAATATGTTCTTTTTTTTTTTTTGGCATCACTGCTCTCCGGTGGTGGGAGTAGGAGGCCCAGCCCCACTGCTGGAATTGAACCTCCATCCCAGTGGGCCACAGTCCCGCGCACAACCACTACGCCACCGGGGCTCAGCCCTAGAATATGTTCTTAACAACCAAACCAGAAAACTCAAACCCACTGCCATGGGGCTTATTTGCTGAGAACGGTGCCAACCACACACTCTCCAGGGTCCCAGTTTTGCTTCCCGGTCAAAGTAAGACTGTACTTTCTGTTTTTGGGTGTTTTGAGGAAGGACAGAGGTAGAAGGGGCCCTGTGGATGGAGAAGAGCAGAGACTCCTCACATATAATACCATTTTTAGACTTGCGAAGTCTTTCCTCAGAAGCACATCAGTACTAAAACAAACCTGGGGACCCTGCAGCCCAGAACCCTTCAGAGACATTCCTCTGGGTCTAACAGCAATCCAAGGAGGCATAGGGTGGAAATTCAGGCCCAGAGAGGCCCATGGTTTGCCCCAGGGTCCCGGGTGACTGAGTATAGCTGTTAGTGCAGACTCTGCACAGCTTTGTGGTGTTGCCCGCAAGGAGAACTCAGCTAGGCGACTCACCACTGAGAAGGTCCAGCTCCAGAGACCAGTAACCTGCTCTTCAGACCTTTTACTGTCTTTGTTTTTGTTATGGTTTCAGCTATTCCCTGGTATATCCAATCCCTGGAGAGTGTGTGTCATTGAGTCAATTCAGACTGATAACGAGCCTAAAGGACAGAGTAGAATAGGAAGACAGTCAGCGGACTCATCATCCTACATGTCTGGGAATCCCTAGACCTAAGTTCTCAATGTCTATTGGAAATTTAGGAGTCATTTTTTCTCTTACTGGCCTGTATCTTAGTCTATATATTTGTCAGTGATTGTAGTCAAGCACAAGAACATTCTTATTTATGCACTGCAAGGCAAACAGTAGCAGAGCACAGTTTTAATTGCCCTGGGTGAATTGCACCTAGATATTTTAGGAAACTTGAGCAGTAATGAAGAAAAGAGAATTTCAGGAGATGGTTTAGATGTGTTAAAGTGACTGGGAGGGCAGGCGGAGGGGTTAATGATATGGTCTGAGGGTATTAGCCAATGATTGGAGATGTGAGCAGCACTCCTCCCCAAAACTCTTGCCAACATTGTCTGCATGCTGATTAAAGAAGAGCTGAACCTCGGCATTATCAGGTGACTTTTGAGATACTCAAAGAATTTCCTCATACTGTGATTGTCTTCACTGTGAGACAGCACCTGTGCTCCATGGGGGAAGGGCTAGCTGTGTTTTGTCCAGGAACCCCAGGGAGGAGGGAAATATTTAAGAGCCAATCAACCATAATATTGTATAATCAATCACCAATGTTTCAAGGGGAGAGGTCACCACATTCCCTGAAGTTGTTACCCTAGCCTCAAAGTTCCATTTTTAGCAGGCCTGAAAAAGAAGGCTACCATTGACAATGATTTCTTTAGCTCTTAAAGAATGGAATCCATAATGTCATGCTGTGTTAGTCTGGGTAGACTAGAGGAACAAATAGACATGCATATGGATATAAGGAAATGGTTTATATATAAGAGGAATAGGACATTAAGAAAGCATCCCAACCCAGTCCAGTTCAAAGTCATAAGTCCGATATTAGCCCATATGCCCTATACCAGTCTATAATGTCTCCTTCTGACTCACAAAGTCACAGGTCAGTGGGTGCAGAGTCCCGGTGCTGGCAGGGGTCTCCACATGGCTCCTCCCTTCCAGGGCTCAGGGTCCATCAACAGCATCCCGTTGTGGCAGAAGCAACTCAACACTGGCAGAGGTCTCTATGTGGCCACCCCAGCTTCAGAGGTCTGGCTTCATCACGGCAAAGCTGTGTGGTCTCTCCGCTGGCTCCTCCAGCTTCTCAGACGCTGCCATCTTGTCCAATATTCATTGTCTCTGAGACTAACTCCCAACACCTGGGGAAGATAACTTCTCATCTTCATGAGGGAAATGTCGCGAGATTTCCCAGAAGTCTCAGGTGAAAGCCATGCCCACATAGAGGCCTCATTGGCTACTCAATGGCTATCTCCAGATTAACAGGCGAGACTCCACCCCTACATTTCAATCATAAAATTAACTTAAGCACATGACTGCCACACGTGCTCTCATGATTTCACTCCCTGCCTTCTTGGATTCATCTTACTTCACAAAACATCTTGATAGTGGGGAGTGAGAACACCTCAAAGAACCAAAGAAATGTTGTGTCTTTCATCAGTGCTATACTGCGCACTGGGTGACTCATCCCTTCCTCATGACCCATCTATAAGGCGATGTCCTATTGTCTGAAGGTGACTTTTGGGTCTTGACTTCTACCCACCTCATTCTCAACAATATGATTTTTTCGTTAATTTGCTTTGAATCATCTGGTGCCAGTTACCTGAGTTCATCAACATCTCAAGATTCCACAGGCCAGTATGCTTGTTCCATGTGGGCTTGTTGCTTCTCAGCTAGAGGGCCTCTTGTTTAACTTCAAGACTTTAGAGCCCAGACACTATATCTCTTGACAGTCAGCTTTCTTCATCACATTTACTTATGCACCCCTTTTTTCTTCAGAAATTGTGTCAGGAGGGTAAGCATCACAGAATGCCAGATTGTTAGAACAAAGTATTCTTGTGAGAAGGGAAGGTGTGAGCAGTGGCCCAAAGTTCATCCACTTCTTTGATGTGTTGCCATGTAAATATATGTACATAGATCAATACCTCTATTTTTAATAATATATTTAATAGGTACATTGACGTTATTGACATACATTTACATATTGCATATATTTACTTAATATATTTATACCTCTATCCAGTGTTGCTTCCAGTGTTGTTTCCTCTGTTTTCTTTTACCTTCCTCCTGCCCCACCATCACGTTTGCCCTTCTTCTGCCTCTTAGTACATCCTCTCAGCTAGATTGCTGTTGCTCCAGCACCCCCAGGGTGTCCTCCTCGATGTTGCTTTTAATTCCATTGTAGTTCCCTGTCTATGATGTTGTTTGCTCACCACTCCCTTCCCCCATCTCCTTCTCCCCCTAAATCCCTCCAGAACCATCAGTACCATTGCTTTCTTTTCAGGCTTGCTTCCCATGTCTATCTTATCTAGATAGCTAAAACAACAGTAACAGAGACAAAATAAACAGAAAATAAAAATTGAATAAAAAGAAAAAACTATGAAAAAATGACAAAGCATACATAATTCCAGGTTTGTCCAATGACCTTTATGACTATCTCCTCCCCACTGATCATGCAGGGGTCCAGGAACGGGCCCTCCTAGCCTGAAGTCTATTTTTGGAGCTCCTCAGGGGTTTTGTGGCTTGGGTTTGCTCCCACTGCTGATCTGTTATGTTCCCTTCTTGGTTTGCCCCACTGTGGAGGTGGTCAGACTGAACTCATCCCTCCACCTGTGTCCCCAGTCTTTCCCTCTGTCATTATATGCTTCAGCAAAGAGACGTCCCTCTTTCTTGAGCTGGATGCCACCCTCAGGGCTTGGTGTGCCAGTATGGGGTCTAGTCCCTCGCTCTCTCTTTTTCCTTCTTGATTTGCTTCTTTGTGGGCATGGTAGCCAGGCTCCTCTGGTGAACCTGTAGCTTTAGTGTTGTCCTCTGTAGCACATGCTTCGGGGACAGGGAGGTCAGTCTGGCTCTGGCTGGGGCAGGCCCTGTAGTCCTTCCTGTTGATGAGTTGCTGCTCATGGTTCTGTTGCCCTCAAGGTTCAGCACACCATGGCGCAATCTGCACTCACACTTCTTCTTGGGAGACATACATAATACCCTTCCTCTGGGTGCATCAGTGTCCTGCTCCCCCAGTGCCAGCGTCTCCCTCAAATCCAGGATTACTCCAGGCAGAATTCAGAAGATTTCTTTTTGTGGCTCAACATCTGCTTCTTTTATGAGCATTATTGAGATTAGAACTTTTTCTATTGTCGTGTTTTGCTTTTCTTGTTTTCTTGTCGAGGGTGTTGAGGCACGTTGCTGTCTATGTGTTGTTTTGGAAGAATTTGGTGCCTTGTGTCTGGGGGACCAAGGTGCACTGAGCTCTTTCTTTGTGTGACTTGTAAGAGGGCTTTCGAGGACTACCTGTGGCCTACTATGGTGGTGGGTCAGGCTGCAGTGTAGGGGAGGTGCAGTGGCAATTCAGTGGCCAGAGAAGGTGGGGGCCTTAGAAGGTGTGCTGAGGCCCACAGCTGGTGGTATGCCACTGGGCTGGTTTGTGGTGGGCCTCAAAAGTGGGCTTGGCCCTAATCTGTACTGTCTGGCCACAATTTTTGGTCTTTTCATGACTCTCAGTGGAGAATAAAACTGGATGATCCAGTTTTTGCCTTGGACTGTGGCTTTCAATCCCTGACTTTTTCTGTTTTGCTATGTTTCAAATCCTAGGCTATGCTCAGAGGATCAGGGTTCTACCTGTCTTATTATGTAAATATTATGTTATTAGACCAGGATCAGGTTTCTGGCAACTTACATTCAAAATTACCCATAGGAACACAACCTGAAATTGTAAGTGCTTAAATTTCTTTTTTCTTTTTATAATGGGCTGGTGAGATACCCTGGTATGAGGGCTGTGCTCAGCTGTCCCCCACAGACGGGAGAACAGATTAGCCAAGTGACTTGGGGGCCTAATTCCCAAATCATTCCTGCACAGGTATATCATGGGTAAATATCCCAGGGGCTGCTCAATTGCTGCAAATTAGTGACTAACTTTCATTACCCATAGCCCATAGTGTCAGGCACAGAGCTGGAGAGAGCAGGAAAGGGGATGGCCTATATAGTTACTCCATTCCTGGCTGGGGTGGTAGAGGATGCAAAGCCCAAGAATAGAGGAGTGTGGTGGAAAGCAGAGAGGGGAACTCCAGTGTGAAGTATTGTGCATAGTTCTTGGAGACGTTCCAGGAGTCAGGGATTATGACCACATTCAGACAGCAGCTTGGGGAAATTACTGGATGATGCAAGTCTTGGATCCTGGGCATAGGAAGGGGTGTCAGGCACCATCCTGCTGGATCTGGTGAGGGATCAGTGGAGCCCACGGGCAGATACAGTAAAATTAGAGCATTTCAGTTAGTTTTTGAACTGATTGATGGACAAAATCGCAGGGTGGACGTCTGAATCAGACCCCAGTACATTGAAACTTTTAATACCCCAATATTGACTTCCTTACCTCTTAATCTTCTGATCTAACATCAGGAGCACCAGGTGAGTAATGCTCACCTGAACACTAACCTGACTCCTCCTCTCCCAGTATTCTTGAGTAACACTGTAATCCAAATCCATCAATGCTACTGTCTTTTGTACACCAAATTGAAGATTCCATGACTTGAATATATATATTTGTGTGTATATATATATATATATACATATATATATATTGTATCCATTCCCCCACTCCCCCATGTTAGATAAAAATTCTGCCACAGAAACTGATCAGGATTTTCCTTTGGTCTCACGGAGGCTGAGGAAGCAGCTGTTCAAGGAAGAAACTAACCTCACATTCTATATTCTTCTCATAGTCCTGACTCCCCTTCTTTCCTTGTTACATGTAGGTAAAGATGAATTACTCTGCTTTATAAATAGCTACCCAGGTGGTAAGGGAAACGGGGGATCTTTTCTCTGATTGAGCATTGAATTTATGTGAATAGTGATAAAAGCAATTTGGAAAAGTTTAGTGATAATGGCTGCCCAGTATGAATTATTTAATTGTGGGTATTTATTGCCATAATAAAAAATAACTTTTTATTTTGCTGTCTTTTGTTGTTGACAATTGCATACAGCAAAACAGTTTCTACATGGAAAAATTCATGGATAGTAAGTACATTCTTCAACTTGTATTACCATTCTCACCCTCTTCTTTCTGAGTAGTTCCTCCCTTATTAACATAAGCGCACTCTTCTCCAAGGTCTCTGTATAATACTCGAGGCTGTGGTTTTGGGGAGCTTGGAGGTTACATGTTGGGCTGCGGTCCTCAGGAGAAGACTGGACTTTCTACTTCTGTAAATTGTTCGTCTCCGAAACCCACAGGGGGTCACCATGAGTCAGTATTGACACAATGACAGTGAGTTTGACTTTTGGTTTTATTTGTCAATTTGATCTCATACAAACAACTTTTAAAAGAGCGTACACTTTTTTACTAGTGAAGCTAAATTCTTCTTAGGTTTGTAAAGATTATCTCTGGGCAATAGTTTTGGAATTTTTTTCATCCCTTTCACTCTAAAACATCTGGGGTTCATAAAAATTTGAAACCATCCCCCCACCCCCACCATGTGTAAGATTAAAATTCTGCTACAGAAACTAATCGAAATTTTCCTTTGGTCTCACGGAGGCTGAGGAAGCAGCTGTTCAAGGAAGAAATTAACCTCACATTCTATATTCTTCTCATAGTCCCGACTCCCCTTCCTTTGTTGCTACATGTGGGTAAAGATGAATTACTCTGCTCTATAAATTAATAACAACAGAAAAGAGATCAACAAAGTCAAAAAATGAATGGCAAATAAACCCAGGCTTTTTATTCCAATTGCTTGGTAATTTGGGCTTTGTCTTTGCATTTCTCCCAGTATTAATTATCCCATCCTGTTATCGCCAGTGTTCTCTACAAGTCACAGAGAAAAAACACCACCAGTCGCAAACTGTATGTAGTTTCTCCTGCATTGACCTAACAATAGATTCCTATCATAACCTCTTTCTTATATCTGACTCTTCTGCCATGTATGACTAGGTCCCATTAATCCTTTCTTCCAATTGATCTATGTTGGAAGAAGTAAGACCAGCATGGCAAATATGGCAGGACCTCATCTTACCCACTTTTAATATATTAGGGCATACAATAATAACAACACAGAAAAAGAGCTCTATTGAGTGGAGCTTTCTTTCTTTTATTTTTAAAGTGAAGCTTTCATAGTATACATTTTTCTCACTAGACAAGCTTCAAGCAACTTGCTTTGAGTTAGTGTACCCAGAGGCGTCACCTGGGAAGGTTCTCTGTGGTTACAATGTATTTTTACATCAAAGCAGTTTCACTGGAACCTCCTCTTTTTTTGTGAGTTCAGTGTCAGAAAACAGCATGCTCCTGTGAAATTTTGTTTCCTGCTTGGGAAAAATGCCACAGAAACGGTTGTGTTGTTGAACACAACTTACAACGACAGTACTATAAGACAAACCCAAGTGTATAAGTGATTTTCTCATTTCAAAAAAGATGAAACATCAGTTAATGACAGACCTCATTCTGGACATCTGCCAACTTCCCAAACAGACGAAAATACTGACAAAAATTCAGGCGCTAGTGCGCAAAGACCAACGAAAGACCAATGAAATGATGGGGAGGTTATCTGAACTATCTTGGAGCTCACTTCAGTGAATTTTAATGAAAAAATTTGGAAATAAGGGATACTACAAAATTTATGCCTTGGTTTCTGATTGACCAGGAAAAAGAGCATCAAGTGGAAACATGCAGTACTTTGAAAGAACAGCTTTGAAGTGAACCAGACCTTTCCCCCCAACATCCTTACTGGTGATGAGACATATTATTCTGTTTGTTTGTTTGTTTGGGGGGCATCACTGCCTCTGGTGGTCGTGGGCGCTACCCAGTGCTGCTCCTGAAAGTCGCCGCTGGATATAAACCGCCAAGCCTGCAGGCCGCAGTCCCGTACTCAACCACTTACGCCACCGGGGCTCAGCCCTGAGACATATTATTCTTATGATCCTGAAAGCAAACATAAATCAAGTCAATGGAAGACATCATTGTCACCTCACTCAAAAAAAGCTCTCTGAGTGAAATCAAAGATCAAGAAGATGCTCTTTTTTTTTTTTTTTAATGTGAGGATGGTGCATTTGAAGTGCATTCTACCAGGTCAGACTGTTAATTAAGCTTTCTACTTAGAGATCCTAAAAAGATTGCATAATAGTGAGTGACAGAAAAAAGACCTGATTTGTGTCAGAAAGGGAACTGATTTTGTCACCACGACAATGCACCTGCTCACATAGTCATCTCAGTGTGTCAGTTTTGAGCAACAAATAGCATGTCTCTCTTACTCCACACACCTGACTCACCTGGTCTCGCTCCCCGTGACTTCTTTTTGTTTTTGCAAATGAAGAGGGACATGAAAGGACAGTGATTTGACAATGTAGAGGAGGTGAAGAAACAAATGAAGGAGGTGCTATCAGCCATCCATACAGATGAGTTTGAAAAATTTTCCCCGATTGCAATTGTATATTTGACAAATGTATTAAGTGTAATGAGAGTACTTTGAAGTTGATAAGGTTGTTTTGTAAAAATATTTGAATACCTAGCTTTGGGGGGAAATCTGGTTGTTTTGGGGCGCCCCCCCCCCCAAATTGTCAGGAGATACCAGTCCTTAGAAAGGACATCATGTTTGGTAAAATGGAGGGGCAGTGACAAATAGAAAGATCCTTGATGAGATGGATTGACACAGGGGTTGCAGCAATGGGTTCAGACATGGGAACAATTGTGAGGATGACACAGGACCTCACATATACATTCTGTTGTGCATAAGTTCACTCTGGATCCAAGGCGACCCGGCACCCAACAAAAAATGCATCCCTTTCTTAGATTAATCACTAGCCCTAACTCCTAAGCCCACTCATCTGTCCATCATTTGTTCATCGAATTGAGTAACTGCACCGTAGTTTGCAATGGGGTTACAACAGTGAGCATGACCACCTTGAGTTCTTTGTCATTAAGGAGTTTACCATTTGGAACAGAAATCCAGCAGCCGTTTATTCTCTTCGTCACTAAACTTCGCTGAAGTTTACAAAATTATTTTCTACTCTGGAACTTGTACCAGCAATTCATCACTCTTGGTTTCAAACCTTAAGCTCCTAAATCTGTTAGTGTCCCACCCAAATATTCTCTGGCTTACACTATGCCTTCTTCTTCAACTCCCTATTTGCTTATAATATTTAATATCTTCTTTTGTCCTTTTTTGGGAGGAGATATTTATAGTTTCATTGTAGTGTTTACATAGCTAGTTCTCTTTAACGTAGTCTAAGAAACCCTGGTTACAAATTGTCTTGTA
>PVJH01024446.1:0-33082 GCA_004026705.1 Nesogale talazaci
CTCTCCCTCTCTGTCTCTCCCCCTCAATTTCCTTAACTATAAAATGCCAATAAGAATGGTCTATTTTCTTAGAGTTGTTATCAAAATTAACTTTAATACGTAGAAAACACCCAGGACAGTACCTGGCACTTGCTAGGTGGTCATTAAGTGGCAGGAAGTAGATGGCTTTGTGGGACTCTGGTGGTGCAATGGTTAAATGCATGACTCCTAACTGAGAGGTGAGTTGAGTTCAAAGGCCACAAGAGTCACCCCCAGAAAGAGACATGTTGATTGCTTCCTAACGAGAGCTGCTGAGACATGCTATCTTCTCGGGCAGCTCTGTGTCCTTATCAACTCTAGGGCACCCAGCCACAACTGTTGATGGCATGGCTGGTCAGATACTGTATATATGGAAGGGTGTATTCCATAAACTAACAGACTGGGGAAAGTACACAATTGTCCCCTCTCACTGCTCAACCTGCCCTCTCTTCTGAGCGTCTTCCATTTTCTAGCTCCTGCTATTTGTCCCTCCGGGCCCACCTCTTACTGCCCGCCGGCTCTTCATCTACAAGGAGCCCTGGTGACAAAGTGGTTATGCAGTGGCTGTGATCTCAAGGTCAGCAGTTTGAGTGCAAGGGCAGAGGTCGGCGTTCTCTGAAACTCACTCCCGGGACCTTCTTCCCTGTCCTATCGGGTTGCTATGATGGAGCATCAGTTAGATAGCATTGTATTTCATGTTTTGTTTTTCTTCGACAGGCTCATCTTTTCCAGCCTCTTGGTTATGAGTAGCCATCAGCTCATACCTTGTTTCACAGCGCTCTCAAGCTTGGGTCTTTTCCATGCCTTTGTTTCTGAGTGCCCGTGGGAAATTGCATGGGGTTAAGGACTATGGTTCTAACATTTTAATGTACTCATAAAGTAGTCTTAGTGAGGCAGGGACCAGACATTGAACTGTTCAAACCCACCGGCTGTTCCACAGGAGGAAAATAAGGCCATCTGTCTCTGTTAGTCAGCGATTCTTGATCTGTGGGTCACTATCCTTTGGGGGGTCAAGCAACCCTTTTCCAGGGGTTGCCTGATTCATAAATGTAGCAAAATTACAGCAATGAAGTAGCAACGAAAATAATTTTATGATCGGACAGTGTAAGGCATGACAAAATTATCATTTATAAATTATCAGGGGTTTGTGAGGGAAGGGGTTGGGGGGAAGAAGGGAAAAAAATGAGGCGCTAATACCAGGGGCTCAAGTAGAAAGAAAATGTTTTGACAATGATGATGGCATCTAATGTACAAATGGATTGTGATAAGATTTGTATGAGCCCACAATAAAATTATTTTTCAAGGAACCATATTAAAGGTTCACAGCATTAGGAAGGTTGAGGACCACTGCTGTAAAGGTGTCTGTTCTCAGGAACCCTATAAGGAGATGTTCTTCTCTGTCATATAAGGCCTCAGTTCATTGGAAGCAACTCATGGCAGTTGATTAGTCAGAATCACTTGAGAAAATTGTCTAGCTGCCTTTCTAAAGCACTGCACTAAAATTCCTACTCAGACCCTTATGGGTGTGGAATCCAGCTATCTGTGTTTGGGTCAGGAAGTTTCTTACCCAAGTGTTTTATAAGTCATGCCTAGAAGCACACAGGCTGTAATTTACTAGATGAGTGACTTTGGGCAGATGACTTCATCTCTGGCAACATCGGTTTCAGCCATCAAATGCAAAGAATAAACCCTCCTAGGGTTGTTTGGCTGATAAGCAGAATGTGGTATATTACAAGTTCTTCTCACCATCCCAAACCAAACTCATTGCCGTCGTGTTGATTCTGACTCATGATCAGACCCAATGGGACACAGTAAAATAACTCTGTAGGATTTCCAGGACTGTGAAACTTTGTGAGTGGCTAGTGTTTTTTAGCCTCCGACCTTTTCAGTTAGGCATTGAGCACTAACCATTGAATGACAAGGGTTCCTTCTTCATACAACTTCCACCCAGGCCCGTGACCATTGTGTCCATTCTGACTCATGGTAACCCTATATAAGATGTCTGAGCTTGTCAACCCTTATGGGAACAGATGGCCTCATCTTTCTCCTAGGGTGTTGCTGGTGGGTTTGAACCATCAACTTGGCAGCTAAGGTCCTCAACGCTTAGTGAATGCTTGTATCAGTTCTGTGTCAGCACAGCCCAGAGTTGAAGACACTTCACCACCAGTTCTGGTCCAGAGCCTGCTCCCTTGTTGAGTATAAGTGTCCCAGCACCTTGTATGTCTTCTGTCCAGCATGCCTCCCTTTATACTAGAGTGTGGTGTCTCTCTCTTTCTCGCCCGCCACCCGACCCACCATTCATATGAAAAGGCATCAAGCCTTGTTTTTCTTTGTGTTCTAGGCTCTTAGCACAGGGCTGAGCACAGATGAGGATCGCTGGGTTGTGTTCAGGTCTGTTGCCTCTGAGTGTCATCTCCAGTTGACTGCTGCTCTGTTCTCTAATGCTTTCTTCCACTTGTGCGGCAAGGGAGAGAGGGAAGGAAGGAAGAAAGAGATGACGAGATAAAGGAAATGTATAGCGCACCTATGATGTTCAGCCACTCTCTTTAATGTAATGGGGATTTAGAGCACTATTCAACCAAGTTCTTGTCTTCAAGAGCCATACAAAGGAAGACATTCAAGGCACCAGACTTCAATCCGATAGTCAATGAGCAAGAAAAATGAGAGGAAGTGATCCCTTCCTTTTGATTCCATTTGAATAGGTGTTTGCCCAGGCAGAACCCAAGTATAAAAGCATCCTTGCTCCCACCAGGGCAGTGATGTGAGAGGAAGAAAAAAAAGTTCTTGCTAATTTTCATCTGCCATTAATTCTAAATTCTTCTACCTGCATGTCTTGCATTTTCTGGATGTCATAACTCCCTTCCTTAAATCCCCAGTTGTTCCTGCTGACCATCCTTGCCACTCTCTCCTTTTAATCTAGCTAGACCATCACAGTGCCACATTGTTCTCTCTCCAGATGCCACACATGAACCCTACTCTGCGGGGGAGGGGGGGCTCATTCCTTGGTATGGTCAGTCATGGTTCATGTAGAGGAGCAGAACGACCATGAGGATCTTCGGATGCCGAATTTAGTTTATCCACAATGTGTGGGAGGCTGAGGAAAGTAAGCTTAAGATAATGAAGTACCCGAGAAAGTTCAGCCTAGTCAGCTCTTGCATGGCTGAACAAGCCAGACAAAGCAGAAAATTCTGGAAACTAGGTACATCAAGCTGTAAGTCGTTGTTGACAATGATGGTGTCAGGTGCCATCAGGTGTGACTCATAGTGATCCATGTGCAGCACATTGAAGTGCTCTCTGTTCCTGCGCTGTGCTCACACTTGTTATGTCTTAGCAGTCAGTGTGTCAGCAGCCTTCCTAGTTTTCACTTCCCTTCCACTTTACCAAGCACCATGTCCTTCTCCAGGGACTGAAGTACATGAGACAAGTCTCACCCTCCTTGCCTCTCAAGGAGCGTTCAGGTTGTTCTTCCAGGTTTGTTCTCTGGGTAGTCCAGTGCTGCTTTGCCAACAGCATAGTTCAAATGAAGCTATTTTCTTCAGTCTTCCTTATTCAATGTCCAGCTTTTACAGTCATGGGGGCAAGAGAAGTCCCATGGCTCGCATCAGGCATGCCTGACTGCTCAAAGTCACAAGTGGTAAGAAGTAGGGCCATGTGGGAAGCCTTGGCAGAGCCTTCTGGAACGTTGCTGGTTCTCTGTGGCTGCTGCCTCTGTGAGGCATCCTCTTTGCTCATCTGTCACTTTGCTTCCCAAATCTTGTACCCCTTCTCTTTGGTCAACTTGACTCTGGTAGCATACTAGGAAGGGGGTTCTGAGAAATATAGTTCCCAGTCCTATCATGTTGCTGTTCAAGAAATAAGCAGATTTTCTAGAGTTAACCACCCCATTGACTGCCACCTTGCCGAACATTCTACGATGGAGTGACACAAAATACCCCTCCTTAATAGTCTGCCAACCCCCCCCCCCCCCTTTAACCTAGTAGTTGTCCTATCCTTTGGCACTCTTCATGTACATTTTGAGAGACCACGCAATACATGTCAAAGGAAGGACATGCATTTATTTCTTAAACTGTCACTTTTTATCAGCTGCCTCTGTGAGCTTCCCAAAGGTGGAAGGCGAGAACACACACACACACACACACAGCCTCCCTCATCTCCACTCTGCTCCAATCAAAAAGCAATAATATGATCTTGCCTCAATTTGACTCCAATATTTTTACCTTTTAGTAGTTCACGGGTGGAAGAGTAAAAGAACTGAATTATTTCCATGTAATTTTTTTTAACAAAATACGACACAGAGAGCTTCAGAATGTTGGTGAGGAAAAATCACATTATCTTTTCATTCCATTTCTCCACGACCTTTGTGGAGTTCCCTCGTGTAACTATTAGATTCTGCCACCATTTTAGAAATGGATTGGCAAGAGCGTGTGCACTCCCTGGTCAGAAACGCAGACACAGACAGTAGAGGAGCCTGGAAAGCTTCCGAATCCCTTTCCTTACTGAGCCACCCTGGCTGGCTATTGATATCATCAGGAACAGGAGGCAAAGGCTTTGAAAACTTGCTGGTAGAATCTCAGTGGTCACTGGAAGGACGCTCTTTTGTCTACACTGGTGCCCATATGCATTCGGTTATTGTGTTCCAGCAATGGCACACTTCTAAGGGGGAGGTAAAACGAAGGGCGTATTAAATTAACATTTGTGCTGTGGGTTTTAAATGTGGTAGAATGATGCTTCCCACTATACCTGCACCCTTACTGAGTTGTAACGCCTTTGATATGTAGGAAATACACATTTAATAAAGAAAATTAAGTCAAGTCCAGTATTATTCTAACAGAATCAAAATAGGAAAGTGTTTGTAATGAGCTTAAGCCCCAGAGTAATAGGGTTCGGGCCATGGATAAATGCAATCCAAGATTCCTTTCACTCGGTTTCATGAAACTTTGGAAAGTGTTTTACAGGCAAATTGGGCATGAACTGGTAAACCTCTAACCATTAGAACTCTTTCAACTTCATCTGCTGATTTAAATTGAAGGCAGGTTTGTTTTTTAATCACCACTTTTGCTTTCTAATATGAAAGGCAGAGAAATCATTTATATTTCATATTTAAACTTTTAAGGGAGAGCACTCAGTCAGTGAACGGGACTCCTTTCTTGACTTTTGTGTTTTTCATCATTGCTTCTCAGAGAGTGCTTTGCCCCCTTGACTGTCGGAGGGAAAGGCCAGGCCTCTGGCTTTGTGCAGCAGCAGGAGCCAGTATCTGTCTCTTGAGACCTGACGATCCTTGCCAAGTCCCCCTGTACGCTCCTCTGCCATGACCAGACCTCCTCCTTGCCTTCATGGGACCTCCTTGGCACTGTCTGGTGTGGCTCTGAGCTGTTTCAGTTCACGTTATCTTCTCTTGACTGTCCATTTCAGACGGAGTGACTGGCTTGAAAGAGCTGGCTTTTCTGCGAGATCTGGCTGAACAAAACTCGGGGAAATACGGTGTGCCGGACCGGTCCTGCCTGCCTGTGATCAAGGGCAGCATGATGGTGCTGAACCAGCTGAGTAATCTGGAGACGAGCGTGGGCAGGTTCTACACAAACCTTCCCAACCGGATGATTGATGAAGCCGTCTTCAGCCTCCCCTTCTCTGACGAGATGGGGGATGGTGAGTTTGGAGGAAACCTCTCACTCAGTGGCGCGAAAGGGACGGAGAGACGTGTGCACGGGGGAGTTCAGCACCGAGCCAGTGCTGACTCCTAGTGACCCCGGGTGGATTTCGGAGACTGGAACTGTTTATGGGAGTAGAAAGCCCAGTCTTTCTCCCGGGGACCTGCTGCTGGTTTTGAACTGCCAACCATGCGGATTGAAGCCCGACGTGTAACCACTGCACCGCCTGGGCTCACACTCAGCATAGTTAGGTGTTCTTTATTTGGGGGTGAACATGCAGTCCCAGGCTGTGGGCCTCCCCGTTCCCAGGCCAGTATCCTGTCGTGCAGTGACTCAAGAAATCCCCATCCATATTTCCACGTCACCTCACAGTTGGTAGGCTTAATGGATATATCTTTCAAGGAGGTTTTTAATACACTTTAATAAAATGGGATTACAGGTTGGCATCATGTAACAGATACAAATTTAGAATGCTAAGGATTCGGCCTCAAAGGCCAGGCAACAGGGTGTCGTAAACAAAGCCAGATTCAAATGTACCTAACAAGATTTCTAGCTCCACCTTGCAATTTGAGTTGTTGCCCTTGTTACATTATTTTTTTCTGTGATAGGCCGTTTGTTCATCGGAGGACCTGAGCAAAAACCTTGTCCAAAATGGGGTAATAAGCCCCCCGTTTCAAGTTTTTAGCAGGATGAATTAGATCATGTGTAAGATTTACTAGTGTCTGACCTGCCACCCAATGATTACTGCTAACAGTGGTAGTCGTCGTCCTTATCATCATCCTATGACAAGTTACTCATGATGTGATCAAGTAAAAGACTTCGCCTCTGCTTCATTGCATCCCCTAGCCTATAAAATGAGTGGGGGAAACATTTCCATTGGGGCAGTTGCAAACATGAGATGATATATGTCGCGCAGCTGGAATTACGACTGGTCAAGGGCAAGGGCTCAATGAAGGCACAGCCCCTCCTCCATCTTCTGGCTTGTCCCTTTCCCCATGCCTTCTCTTTCTCCATCCTCGACAGAGAAAATGGCAGAGGCCTGCAGATCTCATGACCACATCACATCTTGTCTTTAAATTCTATTAACTCACAGTACTTAAAACTGTAGGTACTTAGAACTTGTTATGAAAAAATAATGAGCCTGGGATGTTTCTAGAAGCTGGATAGCCATGCTTTGTCTATAAAAATGTAAACCAGCTGCTAGCACATTGAAGGTTTTATCCCTTCCCTGTCTGTCAGGACCTGCAGAAGAGGATGGAATAGAAGCATCCACTTTCAGATAAAACCATCGTAGAGAGAACATCAAATCTTACCTGCACAAGACGGTGTGCATTTAGCAGCTACCCATCATTCTGGGAGGCAGTAGCAGTAAAGGCATGCAGCCTACCCTCAATGAGCTATTGCCTTGATAAGAGAGAGGCTAACAAAGCATCCTCATGCTGCACACAGAGAAAAGAATGCAGTCCAAACAGTGGTGTCTGGTCAAGTGCGACCCTTCTCTAAACTGACGTCTGCAACCGAGGTTTACCCTGGGTACATTAAACCAAATCATGTGCATCGCTTCCGACCCCTAGCTATCTGTCGGCACAAAAGAATACCACCGTGAGTGGTTTAAAAGAACACACAGTCGCCTCATCTCAGGAGGCTGCCAGCATCTGCTCAATGGGAGAATCCTGCCTGCTCTTTCCCCATTCCCGGTAGTTGCCAGGAATCCTTGGTGGTTCCTGGGCATGTAAAATGCCTCTGCCCATCTCTCTTAAGTGCGTATCTCTGTTTTCCCTTTTCATAGGACACCATGTCCAAGAACTTAGACTTGGGGCCTGCCCTGCTCCTCCATGACCACCTCAGTGTAGCAAAAGAATCTTAGGTTTTAAACTGGGCAACAGACACAGGAACAAAAACTCAGAGAAAGGTCAGGTGTGTGACAAGAGAAGAATGCTGGGTTTATTTATTTGTTGCTAAAAACTGATGCATGAAATTGGCTGTGTGATTAAGTGCATTATCATGGTGGCAAAACCAGCCCCCTGTCTGCCACAGATCAGGCCTTTTTTGTTGCACTGTGTTACGCAATCTTTTCAGAACCTCTAAATAGAAAGCTGGATTAACAGGCTGACCTAATAGAACGAACTCCAAATGCACTCTCCCCCTCACCTCAAATGAGCATCGTCTTCATCTTTGATTTCCCTTGATGGACTTCTTTTGATCTAAGTGACAATGGCATCTTTCACTGTCTTGATTGATGTTTGCTTTTGGGGTTGTAAGACTAGCACCATTTCTTGTCACCAGTAATGACCTTGGGGAAAAAGTCTGAGTCACTACCGGGCTGTTCGTTCAAAGCATGGCATGTTTCCAGGCCATACTCTTTTTATCCTGGTCAGTCATCATTGGAAACACAAATTTCACAGCAGCCCGACTCATTCCCAAATCTTCCAATAATATTCACTGAACTGAACTCCAAGATAGTCCAGATAACTTCTTCAGTGGTCCATCGTGGGTCGTAGAACAGAAGTGCATGAATTTTGTCAACATCTTCATCTGTTCAGGAAGTTGATGGGCATCCAGAAGAAGGTCTATCATCTATCCTCATTTTATATTTTTTGAAATGAGAAAAACACTCATACACTTGAGTTTTTCCCATAGCACTGTTCTTGTAAGCTGTGTTTAGTATTGTTCCTCAGCAGGAAACAAAATTTCATAGCTGCACTCTGTTCTCTTAAATTGATCATCATAAAAAACGAGGTTTGAGAGACTGGTTTCACAAAAAAATTCACTGTGACCAGAGAGTTGCTGGATGCCTGCCTAGCAGGAAAAATGTGTACTTACGAAAGCATGGCCCAGAGGACCTTTTTTTCTGTTTGGTTTTCTGGGTGGTTTTTTTTTTTTTTTTTTTTGGGGGGGGGGGCCTGTTTCCCCCTCATACCCCAGAGTTCTGTTTTGCTGTCTCTGTTGTCATTTCTCTTTATTTCCTCTTTTTTGTTGTCTTTGTTTGTTATTGTCTTTTAATATCAGTAACTTTCTAAATCTTTGTCTTAGAGACTTAGAAACATTACATCAAAGCTCATAGAGAATGATGAAATCAGCCAAGTACATGCTGTAACACTGCATATAATACACATTACTGATGAGAAGAGGTACCTACCCATCCCTCAAAAAAAAAAAAAAAAAACCCACGTCAGATCCACTGTCATGGAGCTGAGACTAACTCTTTATAGGAGCGGATGGCATCAACTTTGTCCCCCACAGTGGCTGGTAGGGTTGAACAGCTGCAACATCCTGGCGCTTACCCCACCCTGCCAGCTGGGGTCCTTGATGCATCACATAGAAGACTTCTTTCCAAACTACAAGCTGATGGGTGATATTAGCTTTCATGCTCTTTCTGCTAATCCCTGGTTTTGTTTGCTTTTTAATTATGTTTTGGGTTAATATCTTAATGTAGTTAAGGTGAAACTATAGACAAAAATTTAGATGTCCATTTTGACTTTTCATACAAATTATTTTGTGATTGGTTGTATTGTGTATGATACATCATTAGTTTCATTCATTCCATTATGTGTGCAGCACTCCTCAGACTCTCCAGTCCCTGTCCCTGTCCCCGTCCTTACTCATCTTTGCTGTAATTTATGACCATTCGGTCTCCTATCTCATTACTTATGGGTCATATTCTTTGTTTCACGAATCAGTCTATTACTGAGCTACAAGATGACTAGGAAAGAATAATTTCAGTTTAAGGTTTGGGGAGTCCTCATGTCTTGAGTGTAATTTTGGAGTATATATTCCTTCACATTGCTGGGTTCTGCAAATCACTACATTGTCCCACAGAACTCATAAGTGTTCAAGGAAACACCTCCCGTGGTGGAGGGTACAGTTCAGTCCAATATCCAAAAGTCAGGCAAGGTCCAGGTGCTGGGGACCAGAGGTCCTGCCCCACACCTGACTCTCTCTCTTGTGGTGCTCACAGAGAGGGCTCGTTTTATACTCAGCAGGATGCCATTGGAGGGAACCCTATTCACAATTATGAACAGGAGAATCCTATGCAGAAAAAGGTCACTTGGTGGAAGTTACATCATGCAATCAAATTTCACTCCAATAATCTACTTGCCACCCCTTGGACTATATGTTCTGTATGCATATATGACTGTGGACCTCTGGCAAGAGGTGTCCAATAGGCTCTGGCCTCCTACTCATCTTAATCACTTTTTCCCAGACCACCCCAGAAACTGTTTTCATCTCTTCACAGCTATAGCATCTAAGTAACCAAGCTAACCATTACACAAAGAGTGAAATCCAGAATTATATCACATAAGGGATTGTGGCTGGAAGAGCCATATTAATAGAGCATAACTCAGGATCCATCCATCAGGATTCCCTGATCAGAACTATAGTAATCAGAATTGTATTCCTGATCCACATTATAGCAATATAAGATGAGCACCATCTAGTTCTTCTGATCTCACAGTAGACGCAGCCAAGGTTCCTGTTGACTGTTAGACATACCGATTAGTTTTAGTTTTCCTTCTTTCTCTCTTTTCCGACGAGTAGAGACCAATAGTTGTAGCTTAGTTTGGGGGTTTGTTTTTTAGTTTTTAATTTTTGCTGTTTTAACCCATAGGTTTGATTATGACTGTGAGTAAGCCCTGTTATTTTGGAAACCTCCTTCTTGGGATTGTTGGTGTTGACGTCAACCTGGCTTACATCCTTGAAGATGTAACATATTACCAAGACTCATTGGCTTCCTATACCTTTCTAATAGATGACAAAGGTAATGTTCTAAAATTTTGCCAGAGGAAATAATGGTTCTATAGCACCCTAAAGAAAATGGCTGTCAGCATTCTGATACGAATACATATAGTAGGCAAATGATAGTATTGAAAAGAAGACAGAGCCACTTGGACTACTCGCGTGTAGTAGACTACAGTGACAGCAGAATGAAAAAATTAGGCATCTGCCTCTTTGCTGTGTTGAGGGATAGGTAGGAGTTCTTTTTCCAGAAACAAAAACTTCATTGTCATAAAGTCCTTGCTGACTCATCCTGTCCCCATAGGACAGGGTAAGACTGTCCCTGTGAGGTTCTAAGACCATAACCCTCCAGGAGAGTAGAAAGCCCTGTCTTTCCCTCATAGGGTAGTGAATTCAAACTACTGACCTTGCACGTCACAGCCCAACCCATAACCACCGTGCCACCAATTATTGTTAGCATCAGGAAATGAGACGTGAATGTGGAATGACGGGTAGAATGTGATTCTTTGGGCCATTGCTTTGGGTCTATATTGCTATTTTTTTATTTATTGGTGAAAAGATTTAGGGGGTAGAACAGAACAATGAAAACCATAAGGGCAATATTTTGAGTGTATTCTTGATTAGACAGATGTTATGATAATGTAAGGCATCTTTCTAGACTTCAGGAGATGTAGGCAAGCACACAGAAAACAAGGTCAGTATTTATTCACTAAAGTTCATATTGAGAAATTGAATCCCAAGCAGTCATCTCAGAGAGCCTCGAGTTTCCAGCCAGTGACGAGGACTTTTATTTTAAAATGTCAGCACTTCCTGCAATGTGTTTCCCATAGCGTGCATTTTGTTGTGTTTTCTTTTCTTATTTCAGGGTATACACTTATGCATCCATCTCTTACCAGGCCATACTTACTATCAGAACCCCCCCTCCATACTGACATCATACATTATGAAAATATTCCCAAATTTGAATTGGTTCGGCAAAATATCCTAAGGTAAGATAAAGGTGAGGGTCCTAGTATTTTATTCTGCTCTGAAAACAGGTCAACTCTGGCGGATAAAATCCTGCTAATAATACAAATATATGCTCAGTCATTTTTCCAGATGGATAAACCTAGATTGTGTTTGCTCTGATTAGCAGATGAAATTTCTCAGAATGATTACAAGGGAAGAAAAGTCATGACTCTTTTTTTACAGTGATTTTAGTGTTAGAATAAGACATCCCTAATTTAAAAAGAAAATTACTCCAATTATTCTTAATTGATAAAAAAAGGTTGGCAAAATAAAAGGTAGCTTGAGAGACCCCCTCTACTGTGTGCTAAATTCTCATTGACAAAGTGCTGGCTTGGGACCCATGGTTCATTCCTATGCCATGAAGGCCACACTGGATTCTGTTCCCCCAATAATGATACACTAACGTGACAAAGCATGCGCAATAGAAAGATGCATCCTTGAGCTCACAGGTAGAAAATTGGTAACTGACTATTGTGAGACTAGTGGGTCTCTGTTAAGAATTAAAATTGGGGTGGGGAGCAAGTGGAGGGAGTAAGGCTTTCTGTGTGTGTGTGTGTGTGTGTGTGTGTGTGTGTGTGTGTGTGTGTATGTTAGTGCAGAGTGACCTAATACATTTAGGAACAGGAAGATTGCATATTTTCTCTTTCAAAAGGGTTGAGCTTCTTGCTTTCAAAATCTCGAGGTGGTCTTTAACTCCCAGCTTTCTTCTTTGCTTTGAATTCAGTGCTTAGTTTTATCTTTTGCCTCAAGCGTTTGATTGTGTTTGCCAACGCAGCCTCCCTTTGGGAAGTCAGATTATCGCCGTCCCTGTGAACTCCTCCCTGTCTTGGCACATCAACAAGCTGCGGGAAACAGGAAAGGAAGCCTATAACGTCAGCTACGCCTGGAAGATGGTGAGTGGGGGCTGTGAGTGACCCCCTTCCCTCCAGAAGGTGGGTGGGGCGTGCTGCTCAGTCGGGGGATTGTTGAGACTGATTATGACCCTCTTCCGTTTTAGAGAGATTGGGGAAAGAAGCGATCTCACGGATGTTGGACAATTTTTAAAAACTGTTTAGAAGTTAAATGCTCATGGTTAATAAACCAACCCTTCTCAAAGGGTACAAAATGCACTGCCACCGAGTGTCACAGTGACGCTACAGGACAGATGAGAGCTGCCTTTCTGGGTTTCCAAATCTGTCCATCTTTATGGGAGTAAAAACCAAAAGTCTCATCTTTCTCTTCTGGGGTAGCTGGGGGTTTCAAACTGCTGACCTTGCATTTAGCAACCCAGCTCATCTTTTTGGATGCCACCAGGGCTCCTAAGCGGCTACAAAGTTGAAAGAAAAGTAGGTCCTTCCCTCTTCCTTCCTGGGGCCCTCCCTCACTTTCCTCAGAAGTAGCTGCTTTGATGGATTTTCAGACACTCATAGGGGCATCAGCTTCGTTACAAAAGACTCATCATCTCTCTAACCGGTTCCTGTTACATTTACATGATGTCTTCTAAGACAGAAAAAGGAAAGAAACTGTCAGATTTCTCAAGTGAGAACTCCCTCAGTCCTGGGTTTCGCACGAGAAAGAATTCGCACGGAAGCCTGGTTTGTGATCCAAGTGGGTTTGTACGTAGGACAAGCGAAGTTCGGGGTTTTACAATCAGAACACAGGACTGCCGCCCCAAACACGTGGCGACCTGAGCCCCAAGATAGAGCACAGCAAGACAGAGTCGTAGGCAGAGGAACACACAGAGGGGCTTGGGGGGTCTCCCAGATCCAGCCTTTGGGCTGGGATGCATGGTTGCAGGGACTGGTTGACCCTATTGACTGAATTAAGCCCCTCTGGCCTGGTTTTGAGCCCACCCAGGTATACCACCTTCCTGATTCAAGGGCCTGACCTGTGCATGCCCTTTAGCCTTATCAGCTTCCTGTAGGGGGTCCCTAAACATGGAGAGTAACAACTCCTCCTATCTTGTTACCTACAAACCAGTGGCTGTCTAGTGGATTCTGTCTTGAGACTGCATACCCCGGGTTTCAGTGACTGTAATCTTGTGGAAGAGAACACCGGGTCTTTCTTTCAGATGCGTTTGATAAGGTAGAACTAATCTTTTGCTTAGTGGTCAAGAGAAAACCGTTTACACAAACTAGAGAGCTTAGATTCTCTTCAGTGTTGATTGTTATTCCAAAGCTCAGATCATAGGTGGTGGGGATAGAAACTGAATCTGGGAAGCACATACTCCTTCTGTGGACATCTGCCCCTCGTTGACCCACCCCCGACTAGAACTTAGCTTATACTTACTTGGTTGGTATTGTTTGACCATTTAGTCTTAACTTGCAGCAAGCACACCCCTCGGTTGTTTTTGTCAACATTCAGATGCAGATTAACCCTCAAGCATCAAGCAGAACAAGACTCTAGCACATGCTATACCCACCTTTTCTCCATTCTCCCATTGCAGCATAGCCTATCAGTATTGGGAGGCCTTAAATACTGTCCCTGATTAAGAGGACCGTGAACTTCATTCTTCTTAATTTTATTTTAATCTCTGAGCTTTACAAATAAATGCACCGGTGATCCCCGTGGATGGCCATGTCTGGGAGTGCTTGTGTCTGGATGGTTTCCTTCGGAGCCATCGAGCAGTATCTGGTGGCCCCGCCATCTGTCATCACTCGCTCTGCCCCAGGGTTCCTTTCAGGCCTGTCACAATGTCTAGTTGACTGATTTTATCACCTTTTTTAGGAGATGCTTTTACTCCTCCTGCTTCCTGTTTCCTGTCTGGACAGCTTCTGTAGCCTTAGCTGCATATATACATCAACTTCTTGTCAACTTTAAGGCATGACCCTCCCACCTGGGCCATGAACTGACCAGACTCCGCTCAGTCGGTCACTGATGCTTCATTCGCATTGCATTCTATTGGCTTGTCCCTGCAAGGTGCATAGCAGTCACGGGGCAGGGTGTAGCCCAGAGCCAGGAAGAAAGTATCAAACCTCAAGTCATTCGCAGCTTCCCCTAGAAATGTCTGTCCACCTGGACAAAAGTGACAGACCTTACCTTCTAGGGTAGAAAACTAAAGCATGCCTGAGAATTCTCTCAAGTTCTTTTTTTTTCACACGAACTCACTCCACCACCACAGCAATCATGGAGTCACTTCCAATGGAAGTGTTCACTTTCTCGGAGTTCTGAAACGAACAGGGAGGTCATTATGAAGTCAGACGTTAAGGGAGCCATAATGAATGACATTGGAATTTAACGGGCTCCCCTAGTTCACCCAGTCATAAGAATAACACCTCCTGAGTTCTCTGCAGTTGAATTTGATGGAGAAGGGTGAAGTTTGCAGTTTGACTGTCCCTGTTCCATTCAGGCCCATTTCTGACCTTGGGAAGGGGCTATGGTGTGGTGACAGATGGAATGGTTAGTAGTCAGAAGATGGAGGATTCTCATCTTCCACAGGCCTTCCAGACCCAGATCCCGGGTGGAAACAGCAGAAAATAAACTCTCGCCATCTAGACCCCTTGGAGCGTGTTCCCCACCCCCCACCTCCCCCATCTCCAATGTGTTAGTGCAAAGAATATTTTCTCAATTATGAAGTTCACAATCTAATAATAATAATAATAAATAAGCCCATTGTTCCGCCCATTCGGAATCATGTCAGAATAGACTGTGCCCCCCAGGAGATTTCTCATGACTGATTTTTCAGACCATGGAGTGCCAGGCTTTCCTTCCAAGTCACCTTTGAATAAACTTGAACCGCCCACCCCTCAGCAAGAACGCCCAAGACAGGTCTATAATAAAATCTTTATAATAAAATTTGTCCTTTACCCTCCTTTCCACCAATGGACTGTGCAGCACTGCTTTCAGTTACTATGAGAAGATTTTCTTTTTCTCTTACAGGACAGATCCTATGTAAAAATGAGAGTCTGTAGGGACTTGTTATGTGGGGCTGGAGGGGCCTTTTGGTTTAGACAGAAAACATCACCTCAGAAGAATTGTTGCGATGAGAAGCCGGGAAATAGTAAGGTGCATCCTGTCGCTGTCTAATTCGGTGGTTGGGGGAAGAGGATTAAATTTGCTAATCTAATTGAAAATCCTTGCCTGCAACACTGGAAAGCAATTCCAGGAAAATGTGGGTTTCTCTTCTGTTGAAAGATTCTGCAGTCTTCGTACAAACAAAATCACACTGACAGGGGGCATCCTGCCTCCACTCAGTATCCTATTTAAAAACGGTGTCCTGGCAAGGCTGTCTCTCGGAGCATGTTTTTCACTTGCCGTATCAGGCAGGAGCTCGGGTGGCATGGTGCTTATGTATAGGACTGTACCCGGCACAGTCACCAGCCTCCAGAGGAGAAAGGCAGGGCTGTCTGCTCCCTTCAGAGGATCTAGTCTGGGGTACGCTCCAGGGCAGATCTGCCCTGTCCTTCAAAGCCTCCAGGAGTGGACATCAACCTAACAGCTGTGCCTTGTGGTTTTGATTTGATCCTTCCCTTCAAACTAAGCTGCTCATCCCCCTCTCCCTTTGCTTATGTATTGCCTTTTCTGTAAGTTTGTGTACCTTCTGAAATAGAGACTAGCGGTGGGAAATGTGTCTGCATCAGATATATATATCCAATGTAAGGGATCCATACCATTGGTCACTTCAGCCATTTATGAGGAAGAATTTCAGTTATAATTCCATCCACCATATTGTGCAATATTTGGAAATGGCCCTATTTCCAAAGAGTTTTCATTACCAAACCGAAACTCTTACCCCTGAAGCAATCACTCCCCATTCCCCCTTCCTCCCAGTCCCTGGGGGCCATTCATCTACTTTGATCTCTCTGCATTCGCCCATTCCCATAACTTCTTAGAAGTGGACTTGGCAAAAACGGTCACTTCTTCAGAACATTTATTGCCAAGCCAATTATGTGTTTTAAGATCATTTCAAGGCCACCTGGAAGTCCGTCTTGGACTCGTATGCCATATTCCAGGTTCTGTCCATGGGGTTGAGTAAGGAAGAAGACTCTCAGGGTCACTGTTTCTAGGGGGCGACTTTCCAACCTCTCCTTCGTTCCAGGGTTTCCCACTGCACAGGTTAATAATGTCCCTCAGCCAAGAAAGAAAACAGGAAATGGGACTTCTGCCAGAGAGATTTTCTAACACCCTGTCTGCTCATCTTCTCCTCCTTCATCCAATATTTAATGAGCCCCTTTTATCTGAGTACTGAAGACCAAGAGACGGCAGAAAATAGGGTAGGCAGAATCCCTGCCCGATTGAACTTCTCATTTTCTGTGTTAGAAATTCTTTAATTGCTTTTAACAGGTCCAAGACACTTCCTTTATACTGTGCATTGTGGTGATACAACCAGAAATACCTGTCCGGCAGCTGAAGAACCTCAACACCGTGCCCAGCAGCAAGCTGCTCTACCACCGGCTCGACCTCCTGGGCCAGCCCAGCACTTGCCTCCACTTCAAACAGCTGGCCACTCTAGGTAAAGTCCTCCCGTCGCCTGCCCTGGGGGTCTTCTTCATGGTCTGCTGCTGTGAGCCAGTCGGTCCCCGCCTCTGAGGGGACTTCTGTCCGATGGTTCCTGGTCCTGTGTCGAACCCCATGACAAATCCATGGAGTGTTTGCTGGAGCTCTTCAGAAGGAGATTGCCAGCCCTTCCTACCCGAGTCCCTCCTAGTTTGAAAGTGCCAGCGAAACCTATTCCCCATCCTTGTAACAGCCATGCCTCAGAAGTGCTCGGTGGTGATGGTGTCTGAGATACGTTGGCAGGGAACCCAGCCTGAGTGTCTGGCATGAAAGGCACACATTCTACCACTAAGCCACCACGAGTGCCGCTCTCATTAGCAGCTCTCCATAAATATTAGTTTGAACTGTGAAGAAAAAAAAAAGAAAGAAAAGAGATACCGGGCCTGTTAGTTGAGAGATTAAAAGACATATATATGAGAGAGATTTGAAAGCTTGTCTTGGGTCAGCTGTCTGATCAGCTTGTCTGATGCTGAGAGAGAAGGAGGAGTGTGCTTGGCCCGGGGGTGGGGGGATAGGGGGCACTAAGTTTCTGGAGAAACCTCTGAGGAATATGAGCAGCCAATTTGGCTCTGCATAACGTTCCAGCCTCCGCCTGTAGAGGGGGCACTGGAGAGCAGCTTGCACAGCAGCGTTATCCAAACTCTGGGAAGGGAGGAGACTTGCAGGAGCCGCTCCTGAGAGGCAAGCACGCAGACAGATAGGTATGGTGCTCAGGGGGTGGGGAAACCGTAAAAGACCCGAAGGAGTCTGTGTAGTGCATGGACAGCAGACAGCTCTCCATCTTCAAAAGAGCTTAAGAGGTAGGGAAATAACTTAAAGAAAACCAAAGGGGATTTATGTTTACTTTGCCAAGTGTTTAACATCCATCATCTGAGTTGACCTCTTATCCACAAGGACCCTTGGATTTATGAGAGATAATTTTTTTTCCCCAAAATAACAAAGCATAGATTGGACTCCCACTCCTCCCTTTGCCACATGCTGCCCCTGCTGTATTTGTGGTCCTGGCTGGCAGCATCGTGTGTCAAGACCGTGCCCTCCTTTTTACTCGCTGATACATTGAGCTCAAAGAGGTACAACATTAAGGATGCTTGGTTCCAAGGGAGGCAGGCAGGGTGTGGGTTCTGCTTATCACCGCCATCCCAGCAGAGCAGGCTGGGTTAAGAGCTCTCCTCAGTGGCGTGAGCCAGCCCGCTAGGCGACGTGGAGAGCCAAGGACGGCAGTCAGAGGAGGTCAGATAGGACATCTGTTTTGATTTAGGTTTGGGGTTTTTATTGTTTGTTTTTCTGCAGAAGCATGTATTTTCCCTGCAATTCATATTTTTAAGAGCGCTTACTGAAAAGCTAATGTATTCGTGACTCTCTTAAAAGTGCTGTATGAACCAGCTAACCCCTACTGCTGGTGAAAATGAGACGGCTGTTTTGAAATTTAAAACTGTGAAGAGCAGCAATTTTCTTGGAGAACAAAACCTCAGGCTTGGTTTTTGGGGTTTGTTTGTTTTTCTTTCCTTCTGATAATCCCTCATCACAGAGCTGTCCAGTGTGGGTGCCACAGGCCACAGGTGGCTACTCAGCCTTGAAATGTCACTCTTTCAAAGTCAGATGTGCTGAAAGTCCGAAGCACACATTCGAGTTCAAAAACCACTCCCCTGAGTCCATTTGGGCTTCCACTTGCAAGGTCACCACTTCAGAAAGATGGGACTTCCTGTTCCCCAAAGAATGACCGCCTCAGAAAGTCCCAGGGGCAGCACTGCCCCATCCTGTGAAGCAGAATGACTTAATGGCAGTGAGTTTGGTTTTGTAGTGAGTGACCCTCCAGCCCATTTGGGTTTCTGAGGCTGTCGATAGGAGCAGAAAGTCTCACCGTTCTCCCAGGAAGCAGCTCATGGATTCCAACAGCTGACACTCTCCACTACCAGGATTCCTTGTCAGAGACCTAGCACTACGTATTTCTCCACTGTTTGCACGTAAAAAGGTTAACATATTGGATATACTGGATAGTATAAATTATATTACGAAAATCAGTTTAACCTTTTTGCATTTTTTCTAATGTGGCCCATAGAAAACTTTAAATCACATTTGTGGGTTGCGCTGTATTTTGATTGGCCAGCAGTGCCACAGAGAGAGTGCGAGAAAAGGCAGTTTTTGACCACAAACCCTTTACATATGAATAATTAACTGGTCTGAGTCACCCAGTTGAACCACAAACCTGTGTCTGGCCTCTTCGCCCGTCTCCTTGTCTGCACGCAGCGCAGCGGGGCCCTGGGATAACACAGAGGAGTCACTGGACGCACTGTAGGGCCCGTTGGCAGTGAAAGGGAACCAGGATGAGTGGGGAGCACAGGTGGCATCGTGGTAATGCCTTGGGTAATACAGTCTGCAGGGTGAGCAGTTGGAAGCCACCCGCCACTCACACCCCAGAAGAAAGATGGGATTTCTACTTCTACAAACAGTCATGGGGCCAGTGCTGTGGGGTCGGTGTGAGTGAACAGTGACTCGTGGCAGTGAGTTTGGTTTTTTTTGTTTTAAGTATCAAGGTGTTCTAAAAGGGAATTTAAAAAATGAAGATGTGGGGAATAATCTTATGGATGATGAGTATTTGAAAGCAAAATAATGAAGTAGCTGCTTCTAAGAAGGCTGATGGAGCTACATCCACTTTATGGTACACAGAGGAATGTGGGAAATGCAGTCAACCTTCTGTAGAAGAATCTATAACTGAGTGTCTCTACTTCCTGAAAACAGCTTTCTGTCCGCATGTCAGTTCTTTCCTTCTCTGCTCAATCCAGTCTAAGGCACTGGTTTTTCCTAAAATTGTTAGTTTCTTACAACTAGAAAAGCCCCCTCCCAGGGAGGGGAGTTGTCTTGAACAGAAAAACACTGTTTCCCTCTTAGACAAAACTCTTCTGTGCTTCTGATTTGTAGCAACTGTATCAGACAGGATAGAAGTGCCCCGTGAGTCTCCAAGATGGTACCTCTTTGCAGGAGGTAGAAAACCCCGCCTTTCTCCCAAGGACTGGCTGGTGGTTTCGAACTTCTGATCTTCAGTTTAGCAACCCAACACATAACCCACTGCACCACCAGGAATCCTTCCCCCTTTTAGCTCAGACTGGCAATGCAACCTGAATTCATGAGCTAACTGTTTGCACAACCTTTTGTTTATGCCAAGTTTGGCTAGCTTCATCTGTAAGGAGTACTTTTGTCCTGTGGTTTGAATGTGTGCATTTCTTGCGATATTCCCTCGCCCTTCTTCCGAGTCAATAAGACCGACACAAACGCCCTGCCATGGCGTCCGCTCTGACTCAGAGCCACCTCCTGTGGGTTTCTGCGTCTGTAGCCGTTTGTGGGAGTAGATAGCTCAGTCTCTTTCCCTCGGAGCTGCTGGTGGTTTCAAACAGCCGACCCCGTGGATCGTAGTCCAACACGTAACCCCCAAAGCTCCTAATACAAACATAAAGAATATTATACATGTATTGAGCCCTTCTTGAGTGCCAAACGCATACATACATCTCTTGGCTCGTTTGCCCTGTGTGTTTTACCTGACTGAGCAGTTGGGGGAATTCTTTTTTCCCTGCTTCACAGATGAGGAAGATCAGTGAAGCATACTATATGGAGTGCTAAGCTATCTTGGACACTCGCCATTTCAGGCATTCGTCCTCATGTGTGAGTCTTGTTTCCTCTAGTTCGCTCCTGGCTCTAAGCTTCCTGAGAGGAGAGACGGGTGACCTGTTCCCATCTTGGACCCGCCCCCTGGATTGAGCTCCTAGCCTTGCTGATAGAGCCCTGCCGCCCCCATAGCTGACTGCCCTCCTTGTGGCCTCTGGTAGGGCCAGAGAGGACATCCGCTCTCAGACCCACCTTGCTGGCTTCCCTTCCAGAAAGTCCCACGGTCATGCTGTCTGCTGGAAGCTTCTCCTCACCCTACGAGCACCTCAGCCAGCCCGAGACGAAACGCATGGTGGAGCACTACACGGCCTATCTCAGTGACAACACCCGCCTCATTGCCAACCCAGGCCTCAAGGTGAGTACGAGAGAGAGACAGACAGACAGACAGACTGCTCCTACTGAACTCCCTCCTTCTACCAGCCCAGCCATCCTTTGCAGGGGGAATCCCCGCTTGGAGTCTGTGCCTCTCCACTGGTGAGCCTAAAGCCAGGGATGTGGCCAAGGGAAAGCTGGTCCACCATGACCCTTCCAACGGCTGCAGGAGCCCTGGGGTATGGGAGCAAGGGGCTCTGCTTGAGAAACCAGTGGACATTTCCCAGCCCGCTATTCCCGGAGAAGAATGGAAAGGGCACATTCCTGGCTGGGGGGAGAGAGAGGATGGTGTTTCCAGAGCAGCCATGTCCTCGTGCTTCCAGGCCCTGAGCGCGTGAGCACGGGCTCCCCCCTCCTTGGCTGCAGACCCCTTGCAGGACCAACGGCAGGCCTCACGCATCGGGCCACTCTGATTCCGGGGCTTTTGTTTCCAGCGACTTAGGCCGCGTCCATCTGCTGCGCAAAGGTTGTGCCAGAAGTAATTGGGGCTTGGCTGCTCCGCCAGAGTGCTCTGGGCAGCCCTGCCAGCAGCCAGCGGCTTTTCAGGATCCCCCGCTATGTCCTCCTTTGTTCCCCAGTTCTCTGTCAGAAATGAAGTCATGGCGACCAGCCACGTCACGGATGAATGGATGACACAGATGGAAATGAGTAGCCTGAACACTTACATTGTCCGCCGTTACATAGCAACGCCCAATGGTGTCCTCAGAATTTACCCGGGCTCCCTCATGGACAAAGCATTTGATCCCACTCGGAGACAATGGTGAGTGTTAGGGGATCCCTTGATCCAAGATTAGCACCCCCGCCCTGCCACATCCCGGAGAGACAAGCACACGCTACCCAGAAACGTCAAGCAGCGGCACTAACGAAGACACTCGTGGTGGTGGACGCAGGTCCTATTTTATTTTTTTTAATCTTGTTTTTAAATGCACGTGAGCATAAACTCCGTGGCCATGTCAGTTATGAGGGTTTGCTGGACGCCTCCCAGGTCCAGTGTCCCACGGTGGGTTAAGTCTTTGTACACCTGTAGGTGCTTCCCAGCATGGGTGCCCTGCGAAAACGACCACACATCGACCCGGAGATGTTCTTTCACTCCCCGGCTTTGTGCTGACACCGGTCTTCAGAAGCAAAAGCCCGCCAGGTGGTGTGGAGACCTGGGCATAACAACAGGATCTCTTGTTTTGTGCTGCTTAGCAACAGATGCATTCAGGAGTCGGCCTCGCTTCCTGCGGACTCCCCACCAGTCCTTCCTAGCCAGGGTGCTTTCTGAGCGGCCCACTGAGTTGACTCCAGCGTCATTTTAGCCTGTAGAACACCTGCCTTGCAGAGCTGTAGGCTCAGGAAGACGTCCCGACTTCTGGGTCTCTTAAAAAGAGGGAGAGTTTCAAGTCTCTCGATCTCTGTTGTTCATGCTCCCATCAGGCATAAAAGTTAAGAACTTTTTAGAAACTGTGAGGTAACATAGACACAATTTATAATCGCTTTCGCTGTCATTTAACTGAACAGTTATTCATCCCCTAAAATAATAGGTTGCCGTTCTTTGATCTCCGTTAGGTATCTCCATGCCGTGGCAAGCCCAGGCTTGATTTCTCTGACGGGCCCTTACCTGGATGTTGGAGGAGCTGGCTATGTGGTGACCATCAGTCATACAATTCACTCTTCTAGGTAATATTTTAATGAATTGTTTTCAGGCACTTCTTAGACATACTAAGGATATTTTTGAAGTGTTTGACTAGTAGGCAGCAGGAATGGATGGGAGATACATTGTTTTGAGACAAGTGGGAGGTTTGGAGAGTTCCTTTGGCTGTGCAGTGCTACATTACTTGAGCTTCCCCTGCCATCTGTAAAATGGGCCTAAGACTTCTATAGAAGGTTAACATGTGAGTTGAGCCTATGGAAGACTCTTAGCGCAGCTCTTCCTTGGCACTCATGATGACCATTGTGATAAAGAAGAATGTTGGGGCTGAGCCCCGGTGGCGTAGTGGTTGAGTGCGGGACTGCGGCCCACGGGCTTGGCGGTTCAAATCCAGCAGCAGCTCTCTAGGAGCAAGGTTGGGTAGCTCCCACGACCACCAGAGGGCAATGATGTGCTGGCCCCCCACCACCACCACCACCACCAAAAAAGAATGTTTATAATTCAGTAGCCTAGTTGGTAGGCATGCCAACATTATACTGACAGAAAGAAAAACAGCAGGAGCATAAATTATCATTGTCAGATAGTGTTTTCCAAATAAAGGAGCATCTCTAGTGAAGAAAACCCACAGTGGCTCTTGGGTTTGGGTCAAACATTCCAGGAATGTGTAGGAGTTTGGTTTTTGTTTGGCTTTTCTTTTTCCCTTTGTCCTTGTGTTGTCTCCTGGGGGGTGGAGATGTAATCGATTTTCTCTGACCACTATATAACGTCAATCTCGTTGTGGACAAAGAAGAAATATGGCTTTGGGGCGTTCTGTTCCACCAGTGTTTAAGCTACAAGTATCAGTGGGATTTTGATGGCGAAGCAAGTCACAGTTGCATTCATTCATCCATCCGTTCGTTATACAGATAACTCCGTGTCCCTAGCAACCAAGAACGGCTGTATTTTGAATGGTACCTGAAACCATGCCTTAACATTTAGGCGAGCAGATTTTCTTGCTTAACTCTGTTCTTCGCCGGTGCTCATTATATGTCAGGTGATTGACGTCCAGTAGAATTCATTGGGAACAGGAAAAGAGAAGTGTATGGTGTGGAATTTTAATCTCATGACCTCTGTCACCATGGAGTCTGGAGTCCTGCATCCAACCGAATATGCGTTCCTTTCATGGACACGGTCATGTGTCTGGCTGTGTCAGCAGCATCTAACATAGAGTATGTCACATAGAAACAAGTACACCCTTCACGGTTTTCACAAAGAGACTATAAGCCAGGCACGCATCGACTCATGTCTGACGAGCAAGACTTGTCTAGATTAGAATAGATGCATATTCTAATCCGTTAAGAAAAAGTCAGTGATTGTTATTACTTTGAGAGGACAGCAGTCGCCTTGGTCGTTGATGACACCGGAATATGCCGGAATTGGAGTCTTTTAAACACGTAGGTAGAGCAGGAGGTGGGGGGCAGACAACAACTCCCTTGTTGTTCAGTTTGTAGGTTTCCTGTCAGTCGCCTCAACCTGATCATTTGTCACTAAGAAAATCAGATTTCTCTTCCAGGCACTGCTCTTTCTTAGAGAAGAAGGCATGCATGTTCATGTCCACGTCTATACGTGCACCTGCTTTGTTTGCTTGCTTTTATTCCCAAGAAGCTTAACTTTTAAGAATTGCCCGTGCACAGTCACATGTGACATGCTCTGATATTCTAATATCTACTCATTCCCACGGGGAGAAACTCAAAACAGCCCAGACAAGACGAGTTCCAGTATCCTTGGCCTTTGCAAAGTGCACTTTACGCCACTACACGTTTTTGAAAAGCCCACACTGATGCTTGTCTTCACTAATGGAAGCACATCTGTGCTTTTATGAAGAAGGTGAAACACAGACTAGCTTTCAGTGACTAGACGCCAGCCCTGGGAGAGGTGGCATGCACCCCCAACCGCAAAGTGGCGATCCTGGGGCACCTTCGCTGGGAAGCCCTCAGCATCTCAGCAAGGCGGGGGTTTTGAGCTGTACGTCTGAACACTACGCTGCGAAATCTTGTAGCAGAATTTTGAGTTATGTTCATTCACAAGTGAACTATTAGACCAAATGGCCTAACCCCAAGCTGTCAGTACCTCTTCATAGCAACCCTTTACAGGGTTCCAAGGCTGCAAGTTGTTTCTTGTTTTCCAGAACAGCTACCTTCATCTTTTCCCCTGGAAGTCGCTGGTGGGTTTGAACAGCCAACCTTGTGGTTCCTAGTTGAACCCTGAGCAAATAACACTACCGTGGCTTCTAAAAGCCCAAATGAAGGATGATGGAAATATAATGGGTTTCCACCTGAAAAGTTTTGGGCTGCAAATCCCATATTTGGTTACTTAAAATAGTGTATTTTAGCAGTATAAACTTAAGCACTTGGGTTTTGCAGTAGAATGGGAATATTGTTGGTGTTCTCGGTTCCACCAAGTCCTTTCTGACTCACAGCTGCGCCATGTACAAAAGAGCGTAACTGCCTGGATCTGCACTGTCCTTACAGTTGTTCTGAGCCTTTTCATCGAGGCCTTCCTCCTTTTGGTGACCCCTCTATGGCACAGTCAGCATGATGTCCTTCTCCAGGAACTGATCCCTCCTGACAGCATTTACAAAGTCTGTGAGATGAAGTCTCACCACCCTTGCTTCTAAGGAGCCTTCTGGCCATACTCCTGCCAAGTCAGATTTGTTTGTTCTTGTGGCAGTCCACGGTACTTTCAATATTCACCAGCACCTTAATTCAAGCACAGTGATTCTTCTTCAGTCTCCCTTATTTAATTTCCCCCTTTCACGTGTTTATGGGGCGATTGAAAATTCCATGGCTGAGGTCAGGCGCAGCTTAGTCCTCAAAGTAACCCCGTGGCTTTTCAACACACTGAAGTGGTCTTGTGCAGCACATTGACCCAATACAACTGGCCTTCCATGATCATTGACTGTTGATCCAGTCAGTTGGCCAATTGCCAGTCTTCCGAATTTCCTAGCATAGTCCTTCCAGTGCTTCCTATGCTTGTTGAAATATGTTATTAGTATTCTGGCAATTCCTGGAGCCTTCTTTGAGGCTACTGCTTTCAGTGCAGCTTGAACTTTTTTCAGGACCCTTGGTTTGTGCTGCTATGTTACCTCCTAGTAGAATGTCAACTAGTTCTTTAGGGTACAGTGACTCCATGTCTTCTTCCCATCGCCATCGGGTACTTTTTGTGTCATTCAGTATTGTGCCCTTAGAATCTTTCAGCAGTGCAACTCAAAGCTTGAGTTTTCTGGTAAGTTCCTTGAGGTTAAGTTACGCAGAGCTTGCTCTTCCTTTTTGACTTCTAACTCTAGGTCTTTTCACATGTCATTGTAATATTTTGTCTTCTTGAGCTGCCCTTTGAAGTGTTCTGCTTAGCTCTTTGATTTCATCATTTCTTCCATTTGCTTAGCTGCTCTACTCAGAAGAAAGAGAGTGGCTGGTTTACATGCTGGCTTCTAGCCACTAGGCACTCATGAATTTGAGTTCCCAGGAATAAAAATCTTTTAGGAGAATATTGTTGCTGGGCAGTCTCTTGGAACTGATGGTTTGAGCATTTTGTTTGGCTAAGCATGGTTTAGCGTTTTAAAATCTGTGATTTTCACTTGATGCCCTTCAGAAGGCAAGTCAACTACCTCTTTCCATGTACTGGTTAATGTGGCAGCAGCAGCTTGGACACATCTATTGAGAGATAATCTTTTCAAAGCTCTATATTTTTTTTCATATGATTCCAGGTGAGTTTTTCGCTCTTGTACCACCATGGGAACTTGACCCTCTTCAGTGATTCCACTCTAAATAGATGATTGATTGATTGGTTGGTTGGTTGATCAATCGATTGGCTCTATTCTCTTGTTACATTAGTTTCCCTGTCTGAGAGAGATCAGAGAGCTGGTGTCCCGGGTTAATTAGAGTAAACCAAAGCAGTGCCAAGTAGGCAGTGGCAGTTGCCATCAGATTGGTTCCCACACCTGGCAGCCCGTGTGTCCCAGGATAGAACTATGCTCCAGAGGCTTTTCAATGACTGATGCTTTCCATAGGAGGAGACTACTGGGGCTTCCTCTCCGGACACACCTGGGGGCACAGGTACATCTGTCCTATCAGGCAGCACGTGAGTTTAGCAGTGTGTTAAACCACCCAGGGACTTCCACATTTGTTACGGCCTCAGTGATTACTACCGAACTTTTATTACTATTATGTCCGGTGCCTTCTCTGAGCCCCAGGGGTCCACATTGAAAGGTATAATGTGTCCTAGAGATGACTCTTGGAACATGTTCAGTAATGCACTTGATCATGTTGAGCAAATGGTGGTTATTTATGTACTTATTTTCATCAGGAGATTCGTTCTTGAAAGAGCCTTGGTGGAGGGCAGGTTGGGCTGGGCTGGGCTGGAAACCAAAAGATGGGTGGTGTAGACCCTCAAGCTGGTCCATAGGAGAACGATCCAGTGGTCATCTACTCCCATCAAGATGGCCAGCCTTGGAAACACCACCCCCCCCTCCCCCCGAGATGGTTCTCCTGCATCCTCCAGGCTTTCCATACATGACAATCAATGGAAAGATTATTGGCGGGGTTTGTTGTTGTTTGTTTTATTCATGCTTTAAATTGTGTTCAGCATGGGAAAGCCCGTAAGCTCATTGTCTTGGGGTAGGATTGCATAAGTCTTCCTGATATGATTGAACTGTTGAAGTGGATTCTGTGCTGGTACAACTGTAAGATGAAAACATAGATCAAGGTCCATTAGTCGTCACGAGGCACTCCCTCCCACCCACCCTGAATATTCAGATGTGGGGGAGCCCAGGTGGTGCAGTGATCATGTGTCAGGCTGCGATCTCCCAGGTTGGCAGTTCAAAACCAACCACTAACTGCTGCGAAGCCAAAACACTGGGCTTCCTACTCCTGCAAACAGCTGGGCTCTGGGAAATCCCCAAGGGCGTTGCTCTGAGTAGCATTGACTCAGAGGGGGGGTGAGTTTGTTTCTTTGGGTTTGGGCAGAACATTTGGGGGAGGGCCTTGTGCTAAGGGGCGGGACTACACCTTCAGCTCATATCCAGCCTTGTTTTTCAACTTCACACCCACTTATCCGTTACTCCTGGTGGCCGAACTGTTTTTTGATTCTTCTCTTAGCATCATCTGGGAATCTTGCTTTATATTCTTCGAAGCATGCCCTTTCTGCCAGAGATGCTGAAGTTCAGGTATTGATTAATAGGCCTCAATCAATACCTGAATGTCAGCAGTTGTGGATTAGTAAATCAGTAAGGCGAGTCTGAGACAGTAGAAAAACTCACGAAAGTACTTAAACATACCAATCCACTACATACGATGTAGAAATACAATTTTCGATTCAATTTTATGTGATATTTCTCTATGGACTGCTAGACTTATGTAGGCAATGTGTTACTTCACTCTATTGAGCATATAGGTATGGATGGTAGTTACGCAGGAGAAGCTGACAAACAAAATTAGCTTTCTCCAAAAAGCTGGAATTGCGTTTCTCAGTGAAGGACTCAGGTATTGTACAAAGAACCCAGTGTGGGCTAATGGTCATTGTACCATAAGTGAAAGATGATCAGTATTGTTTAAATCTTTGCAGCTGTTCTGCACCTCACCTTTCCTCTATAAAATGAGACATGTGATTCCTTCCAAAACTCTTGAATGTGTGCAGAGCTAAGGAGGCAGTTACCCTAGGGGTTAAAAAGGGACTTGAATATGCTTGGGAGCTGGAAACCAGGGTTTAAATTCCTGTCGCTTCCACTAGTTATTTGCTGTGACTTTGGGGCCAAAATGTCATCTGCCCAAACTTCAGTTGCCTGCAAATGATAATACCCCATAAGACTGCTGTAATAGATGATTGAAATTCTGCATTCAGTTGCCCACTGAGTGTCTATAAATTGTGGACAGTATGTAAATGGAAACTATTAATATTATCATAAAGATGAATCTTTTGTGGACACCTCATTCCTTGCTGGACAAACGAGAAGTTTTACATTCTTTGACTTAACACTTCCAACAAAACCGTATTTGCTACACAACCCAAACCTCCATGTGAGAGCCATTTCTTGCATTTCCTCCAAGGATTTTAAGTTCCTGAATTAACAGGAAACCTCCTGTTGAGGCAGTAGCTTCCCAGACATGGCTCCCACACCATGGCCTCCCACAACTCCTTGCCACCCAGCCTGGACAGCAAAGCCCTGATGGAGGCATTTCTTTCTGGGTCCTGATTCTCCTTCTGATAGTGTCGTTGTGATACAGACTAGTGACAACATTGACTGCTTCCAAAAGGGGGCATTCATCTAGACAGCCTCACGGATTTTACTCCAAATGCCAAAACTCTAAAACCAGACCCATTGCCATGGAGTCGAACCTGACTCCGAGCAACCCCAGGGGCCAGAGTAGAACTGCCCGAGGGTTTCAGGAACTCTTAAGTCTCGGCAGGAGCAGAAAACCTCATCTTTCTCCCGGAAAGCGGCCGGTGGTTTCCAACTGCTGACCTGGTGGTTAGCAGCCCAACTCACAACCCAAGTTCCCCAAAGGAAATTTTACTTGGGGAAATTTCTTAAGAGTTGTGTTTTTAAGCCGTGGGATGTGTTTTCTCTGAAAACGTAATGATGTCTTATCAGTCCAGGGTGGAGGCTTCAGGCATCACATGCATTTCTTTTTCTTTAGAATAACTGCCCCTGACGGAGCAGTTTTGCTATGTCACTGAGCACTGTCAACATACCAGCCCCCTGACTGCCCGGGCCAGCTTGATGCGGGGTTATTTTAGTTCCAGATGAGAAATCTGAAACTCTCAGGAAGGTCACATCAAAAGAGCCACTCATACAGAAACTGACGGGACCCGGATGTAACCTGCAATACGCTTGATTCCAAAGCCAAATAAAGAGCATCTTGTTTTCATGCCCAACTTGGCCTTTCCTTCCTCTTCTCCTTGTGAGAGTACTGTTATTGGATGGGGGAAAAACTGGCCTGTGACTCCGAACACACTTCGTCATTGTCATCGTGAGTAGAACCAGGTTCAGGGTCGTGAAAAGAAAGTCAAGCGAGGCATCATCTGCACCAATTTTGCCTGGTATTATACCTATCAGTTAACCTAGAGCCCAGATTCTTCAAGGAAGACTGTCCATCCAGCCAACCTCCGCCCTAAACCTTCCGTCCGCCCTGTATTCTTTCCTATGTGTGGTCCAACCTCGCTCTGAGCTCTGTAGTCTCGGGGAATGGCTCATATAACATAGATCCTCATCAGTCTCAAGCTTTCTCTCATGGAACCTCGTGTTATTTAAATCAGTCTGTTAGCTCCCCATCTTTTCTCTGGGTGAGGACGTGAAGCTGAGAGTATCATGCATTCTTGTGATGGAACACACAGCTTTCCTCTTTAAATAAGAACTGCCTCTGGGTCTTTTCCCCATAAAGCACACAGATGTCTTCTGGGCACACGGTAGCTGTGATGGGCATCGACTTCACCCTGAGATACTTCTACAAAGTGCTGATGGACTTACTACCAGTCTGTAACCAAGATGGCGGCAACAAAATAAGGTAAGCCCTTTAAGGGTGTCATTTCCCTTCAAGCTGTAGAGACAGAAGGGAAGACATCTCTGGCAGTTCTGGGTTGCCTGGCAACCAGAGCCTCACCACTGGGAGCAGAAACCAAGTCCGTGGCCCGGATGTTCTTTTAAGGAAGTCTTTGCTTTTCCAAAATGCACACTCTTTATAATTTACAGATAAACTCAGTTCCTAACAGAAGCACAGAATGATCCAACAGCTCAGGTCTATCCCGAAACCAGCCATTAGAGGTTTCCCACAACTGGAGGATGAAAATGACCAGAGACGAGTCTTGCGTAGTACTTTTGATGTGACTGGCTTGTTAAGCCAAAGTCTCTGTGACAGTGTCAGACTCTTAGACAGCTCTTTTTATATTTCCCTCAGAAAGGGGCTCATGAACTAAAGATCTTTGCCTCTTTAATTTCAAAAGAACATGTCTGATCAAAGCCAGGGCATTCCCTGGATTTAGTGTGGGCCAGGTTTGAAACCACTCACTTGGTGTAGTCTCAGGGATCATGCTCCAGATCACTGCTAAAGGGCACATTGGCCCTTCATGGGGAAGCTCAGGATTCAGGACAAACGGACATGACTAATATGGGGTCCTAGAGAAGTGGAGGTCACCTTGATCAAAAGCAATTACAGCTTCTCTTATTTAGTACTTGTTTTTTCTATCAAGTGCAGATTTTTATGCCCCCCACATGTTGTGTGGGGTTTTTTGGTGTGTTTGTCATCAAAAGAAGGAATCATGGAGTACCTAACATTTGTGACTCTGCCTGTTCAAGTCCACTTCCCTCGTGGTCTCCTGGTCCTGAAAAAAACAGTCAAACGTTACGAGTATCCATCCCTACAAAGGACTCTTTAAGTCTACCTGAATCGGACGGATGGGCCCAATAATATAATCTTTGGTGTCAGCTGTTCAGGTGACCTCAGAGTCAGGTGATGGTCCCCCCGTGCCCCAGGCGATGTACGAAGCAGGTCACGGGGAATGGCACTGTCTGTGCATAGGCCTTGCTGCCTTCATTTTCCCCAACCAATAAGTCCTGAGGATTCAGGTAAATGCTGCCTGCCTCGGAGAATGCAGCTAACAGAAATAGGTTCCTGCGTGAGCAGTGCCGTGTGTCTGCACAGGTGCTTCATCATGGAGGACCGGGGCTATCTGGTGGCACATCCCACGCTCATTGACCCCAAAGGGCACGCGCCGGTGGAGCAGCAGCACATCACCCACAAGGTATTTAATGAGAAAGCTGGGGGTGCCACTCTCCAGCGGCCTGGGCTCCGGAACCTGACATGTGCCTTCTGCTCTCTGTGACCCTGTCAGGAGCCCCTGGTGGCCAACGACATCCTGAACCATCCCAACTTTGTGAAGAAGAACTTGTGCAACAGCTTCAGTGACCGGACCGTCCAGAGATTTTACAAGTTCAACACAAGCCTGGTGGTGAGTTGATTGTTCGGCTCCACTGGTGAATGAGACGGGGAGATGGTGAGTGTCCTGGGCTCTGCTGCAGAGGACTGAGAGGACCCTGAAGCCAAGGTCCCCCAAACTGGCAGTGGCCGAACAGAAAGCCCAGACTGGGGAAGGTTTCGAGGATGTTTCGAGGATGTTTCGAGGTCTCAGAATTGTTGGTTTGGTTTGGTTTGTTTAAAGACTCACCCAATGTAAGCCCTTTGAAATATCTACTGAACCTATTCCCACACTCTTGGATAAATAGAGGTGATACAGCGTGTCACCTTAAACCCCTTCGGCCAAATTAGGTCAGTCCTTGCTTGGCCGCGCCTCTAGCTGGGGACCCTCATGTGGGCCCCTGGACCATCATTTCCTTCTTCGGGTAGAATCCTCAGGGCAACGTAAGTGCTGCTCACACAACCCCCGATGTGGTTAAAGTTCCTCCGGACGTTCTTACTGATCTGAGGCTAATCTTAATCTGTGAGAGAAACTCACGAGATGTGGCAGAGCGGGCCTTTAAATAGCTATTTATGGGCACCAGGGTGTCCACACAGAATATGCATCTGTATCATTATATGTGTTATTAAAGTAAATTTTTAAATGTACTGGATTGAATTGAAAATCCTCACTTTACCCTACAGAAAGGCACGGGCAATGGTAGGGTTGGACAGAGATTGAGGGGATGTGTATTCTTCATGCAAGAATGTGCCGGGGTGGAGGTGGGGGGGCCGTACTTAGCAGTCTCAAGACCATGTAGTACTCTGCGCTTTACTGGGAGGAGCAGGCTGGGGACACCTGGGGGTCATCGAGGAAGGTGATCATAGGGATTCCTGACTGACCGTCCTGCCCATCGTCTGGAACTGTGGGTTCCTCAGTACTTCAGTCGATGGAGCCAGGATCCTCGGGGCAAAGGTTTCCAAAGAGGCACATTTTAGTTCAGTATGAAGTAGGATAGTTACTTAGCAACCCAGTTGTGGAATTGGGGGGAATGAGATCACAGCCCAAACCACACTCAGTTCTGTCTCTCCTAGAACTGCCTCTGTGTGTCTCTGCGACTTGGCAGAGAGGAGCGAGGGCCTCATCTCTCTCCCTCCGAGCTGGCCCGTGCTTTCCAATGGCTGGTCTTTTGGTTAGCAGCACAAAGTACACCCCGACTCCTCTCGTCTCCTAGAGGCAGGCACATTTCAGGGAGTAGAAATATTGGCTCGACCTCCAGAAACTCACGGATTCACTCCCATGGTTCTTAGAGCTCCATTTACCTACACCACATCTTTCTAAGGCATGCACGGCAGGAAGCTGGCACGGGGTTAGAATGTCTCAGCAGTCATGCAGAAACACGATTGTACATAGCTTTTGGAAGCTTCCGTTTCCCACTGAGGTAGACAAATTTTGCAAATCAAGAAGCAATCTACCACAGCTCCTTCATCTAGAATGATGCAGAGGATCCTGTTTGGGTTGGATATTTTGAACATTCTAGAAGCAGGATCCTGTCTTAAAGACTCTGTTCAAATAATTTTTTTTTGAAGAAAAGTCATCAAAG